>ML254613.1:123997-146906 GCA_005239495.1 Nicotiana undulata | reverse complement strand
TGGTGCTTGGAGTGGTGGGGGGGGGGGGGGGGGAGGGGATGGATTGTTGGTACATCGGGGGCCTTTGAAAGCCCGACCCCCGATTACCGTTTCCACCCCAATTGTTGTTATTATTATTCCCGCTCCAATTGTTGTTATTGTTGCCTCCCCATTGTTGATTGTTGTTCCCCCAATTGCTTGAATTGTTGTTATTGTTCTAATTGCGTTTCCTTTGATTGTTCCAATTTTGGTTGTTTCCTTGATTGTTCCCTTGCCCTTGATAATTGTTGGCATACATGGCATCCTCATCTTGATCATCATAAGAATCCTCTTGACTATACCCACTCGATCCTTGGTCACATTGAGCATTGTTATTTTGCAATTGATTTCCATGAGGTCTTCGTTTGTTCACCAAAAGATTTACCCCCTCCATAGCATTCACTTGCTTCGGCCCTTGTAATTGTTGAAGTTGTGCCTTAGAAAGTTGATTCATAGTGGTGGTAAGCTCGGCAATTGCTTGCCCATGTTCTTGAAGTTCTGTGTGAAGACCATTAACACCTGGATCACCCTGAGGCACATTTTCTCTACTTTGCCATGTTGACGAAGTGTCAGCCATTTCATCTAAGACCTCACATGCCTCATTGTAGGGTAGATTCATGAAGTTGCCTCCAACCAATTGATTGACCACACACTGATTGGTGGTATTTATGCCTCTGTAAAAGGTCTGTTGTATCATGGTCTCAGTCATGTCATTGTTTGGACACTCCTTTACCATGGTCCTGTAGCGCTCCCAAATCTCGTGCAAAGGCTCATTTGGCTCTGGCTTGAAAGCCAATATTTCATATCTAAGCGCTGCCATGTGACTAAGAGAGAAGAATTTTGCAATGAACTTGTCTGCTAGCTCATCCAATGTGGATATGGAATGGTTGGGAAGTCGCTTCAACCAGTCTAATGCTTTCACTCGGAGAGAGAAGGGAAATATCCTAAGCCTTATGCATCCTTTGAGACGTTTGTTTGCTTTCTCCCCCAGTAGGTATTAACGAACCCCTTTAAATGCTTGTAAGCATTCTGATGTGGAGCTCCTGTGAAGTACCCACGCTGCTCCAAGAGCGTCAGCATCACATTTGTGATTTGGAAGTTCCCCGCCTAGATTCTAGGCGGGACAATAGCACTCGCGTACCCCTCGTTTGGAAGTACCTGAGGGGAAACTTTGGGAGGTGGAGGCGGGGGAGGGTCTGGAATATCCTCATTAACATTGGCCTATTAGCCCCGTCTTGGAGGTGGTACTTGATTTAGATCATCTTCTTCATTGTCAAACACCTCCTCCCCCGGAATAATATTACCCAGAGGATCCGCCATTAGTACCTGAATTGATTCAACACACACGTTAACAAAAGAAGGAAGGAAAAAAACACTACACCACTATTCATGTAGATAATCAACACCGTAAAAGCTCCCCGACAATGGCGCCAAAAAATGATCGGCTCCCGCCTATACCACTAAAGAGTAGCAAGTACGGGGGTCAATGCAACTTTTACCCGAAGGGTCGGGATCGAATTCCACAGGGAGCTATATATGTTGGAGTTGAGTGTCTAAGTGATCTAGTAGCGCGTTGTGTTCTCAATTGCACTTCTCATGAAATGGTTTGGTGATTAAACTACAGTTTAGTCTATTTGAAATTATGAACTAGCTAACTAATATCTTTTTGGATGTTTTCTCAATAGATAAAGGGACTAGGGCTGTGACTTTCTCCTAGGTGAATACTTGACGGGATCTAAAGTCTAAGGCAAAGGCGTTTGTTGGGGATTGTGATATAGCCAATGCACGGAATTACTCACTCTATACCTCTCGGTATCTTGAGTGACTTTGCCCTAATTGACTTTCTCAATTCCAATTGGGTGTCAAAATTGTGCAAGCAATGATGGCTCAAGTGGGTATTACTATCTCTAGGTTTAACCCTTTAATTGGGACTATCAATCTCTTGATTACACCCCAATTCCTTATTGTACTGATTTTCCTAGACTAAAGTTCTCTTTATCAAGAATAACCCAAGTCAAATAGGAAAAATTAGTGTTTGCAACCACTAATTTAACATGGAAAACACAAATCAATCCAAATATTAACTACCCATAAACATCTAGGCCTTAAATCAAAAGAACCATCAAATACCCACGCTAGGGTTGAGCCACAACCCCATCTAATGGGTCTAGCTACTCATAATAATGAAAGAAAATAAAGAAATAGATGAAGAATAACCCATAAGATTTAATTACAAGCTAATAATTGAAGATTCAATGATAAACCAACTATTAAATTACTCAAAATAGTCTAATACAACCGTTCATGAGCTCTCCTCGAAGTTCGAGTAAAAAAGCTAACCTAAAAATGGGAAAAGAAAGTATTTATACTAGGTCGAATTTTCTGGACAAAAATACCCATGCGACGGATCTCTAGAAATGGAGTGCGGCCGCGGTGAGGCTTTTTGGATTCAAACTTTTGCTCTCTGAACTTGACCACTGCTGGCCGCATAAAATGCAACGCGGTCGCGGTGGCTTCTACTGCAGACCGCACAATCTCGCTTGCGACCGCGGTGAGGCTACTGTGGTCCGCACAAAATGCTTTGCGGCCTCAATGCTTGAGTTTCCAAGATATGCACCTCTCTGAATCTCCTCAGTGCGGGCCACACTAAATGGAATGCGGCCACAATGGATCTGTTGCACTGTGCTTGGACTTGTTCTTGGTACTTGTGCATGTTTCACTCCTTTTTGAGTTGGTTTTGACTAATTGTGACCTTTCTTATCAAACCCTGCAAACAAGTACAACATGTAAGCCTTTGGGACTATTTTGTATACATTTTTAATCAAAACTCAAGTAAGAAGGAGTGTAAAATGAACTATAATCCCTAGTTATCAAATCCCATATTAGACTTAGTGATTTGTATTGAATATACGGGCTAATATTTAATGGGCATGATACTATTAGAGATTTAGACTTATTAATATTAGGTATGTATATGGATAATGTCGTAATGGGCTAATGTCTAACTGGTAAGGCTAAATATAAGGTACAAAAAATTCGGATGATCGGATATCTAAAATTTCGAAGTCCCAAATCCAAAATCCAATTTTTTTAAAAATAGAATCCGAACTCCAATCCATAATTCCAAAATCCAAAACAAAAATCCAAAAAGTTCGGATTTCGGTTCGGATTTCGGGTTTGCCCAAACTATGCCCACCCCTAATTAAAACACGTTTAACCTGAATTGTTTTCATAAGGATAGATATAACCAAAGAATCATTGTGGGGTTGTGATATCCCTTATGCTTCCTCGTCATTGAATTATAAAGTGCCTTCTAGCATATAGTCTCAAGTTCGTTTTCCCTGGTGAATGATACTTTAGTGCGTTTGAACACGGGCCCTTGTGGACTATTGACCCCACGAACGATAACGTGAATCACGTGTTGTGGTTCTTCCTGCTCGTTTTTACTGTTTGTGTCAGCTCGGTCGCTCAAGAACTCTTGAAGGTGACCCTCGTTGAATATACGGGTTACCTCCTCCCTTAGTTGTCTGCAGTCTTAGGTTATGTGACCATGTGTACCATGGTATTTGCATATTTGATTGGAATTTCTTTGGGATGGATCAGTCTGTAGGGGCCTGGTCCATCTAGTATCTTTGATTCTCCCAATGGCTGACACAATACCCGATGCATCGATGCTGAAGTTGTACTCCGATAGCCGCGGTGCCTCTCTGGGATCGACATGTTTGTCGAAACCACTTTTGCTCATGAGTCCTCGAGAAATCTGTCCTCGATCATTCCGGATGGGATTGCGTCCAGGGTCGCTGTTTCTACGATCTGCGTTGTATGGTTGATATCAGTATTTGTTCGACCGAGGTTCTCTGTCGATATCCCTCTAATTTCTGCCGATGGTCCTGTTAGGATAAACGAAATCGGAAGGGGTCCCAATTGATCATCCTCAACCCTGCTCTTTGACTGGTACCGATTATGTACATCGAATTAGGTTACCGCCGAATATTCAATTAAATTCTGCTTCGGTAGATGTGATGCCACCGATCTTCGTTCGTTCAAACCTTGCGTAAAGGCTTGAACATCCCAATCATCTGTGACTGGTGGTATTTCCATGCGTTTGGAATCGAGATACGAACTCTCTCAACATCTCGTTGTCTTTTTGTTTCACCTTGAAGAGGTCTGACTTCCTAGTAGCAACCTTTATTGCTCCGGCATGTGCCTTTATAAAAGAGTCTGCAAGCATGGTGAAGGAATCGATGGAATTATGTGGCAGATTGTGGTACCATATCACTGCCCCTTCGAAAGAGTTTCTCCAAATTTCTTCAGCAGAACATATTCGGTCACATCATCTTCTAAATCATTTCCTATTATAGCGCATGTATAGGAGGTGACATGCTCATTAGGATTGGTGGTCCATTGTACTTGGGTATTTCCAGCATGCAGAATTTTTTCGGAATGGGCTTCAAGTCTGCAGTTGGGGGGAACGGTTTCTGCACAAACTTCTTCAAGTCCATACCTTTTAAAATCGGCAGTGCCCCCGATATTTGATCAACTCGGGAATTATATATCTCTACTTTCTTATCATTTGCCTCAGTTTTCTTTTCTCCCGATTCAATTTGTTTAGTGAGTTCCTCAAGCATTTTCATAACGGTGGGATCAGTCCCTGATTCATTGGCGTTCGACCTTTCCAGCACGGGCTCTGTCCTGTGGACGACATCTGGTTCGACCCCACTCGACGTTCGATGCTGATTTTGTAGTTGTGCTATAGCGGCTTGCTGAGCCTGTAACATTTCGAATATCAATTGGAGGCTGACTCCACCATCTCCTCCGCCCTGCGTACCTCGACCACCAGATCGACCTTCCCTGCGTACGCTACTTTCGGGATCAACGCGCAAATTTGCATTTAGGGCGATATATGAACTGACGTTGACGGGATTGGCAATTGGTACTCCCTCGAGATCAGGCTGAGGCACCTCGATTCCTGGGGTGGCTATATTGTCATTTTTCTCGTGAAATCCGAGGTCGTTGTCACCATGTGTGGGTGTTGTTTGTGAGTTTGACATGTTTTACCCTGAAAACAAAAATACTTACAAGAACAAGCGTAAAGTAGTGTGTGTTATCGAATCAGTATTAAGCAATCACTATTATCCTTAGCCCCATGGTGGGCGCCAAACTGTTTACCCTTAAAATTGGATAACAATTAAACTTATATTGTGGTTTTAAGGATATGTGATTTCACTCAACACCAATTGGATAACAACGACAAATTATAAGCAAAACAAACCAATGTTTAAACAAAACTCAGCCCTCGAGTCGAAGTACTCTCGAACTGATTGGTGCGAGAACAGTTTAAAAATATAACAAGCTCATGAACAGTAATGTAAGCGAGAAAGAGAAATTATATTGCTTTGATATATGTGAATGATGATCGTTACAAATTATTAGAATTCCCCTTTATATAGTAGAGGAATTCCAATTATAGTATAACTCTAATTACAGAAAGAAATCCTATGATTAGCGAATATGTCGTTCGTGATTGGATCCGTTCCGAGATTTCCGCCGTGATCTCCGATCCGTAACGGATATCTGGCCTTTCCATTATCGTACCATCTTCGATCTTATCCCATGTCTGTCCCATTTGGCTTCGATTGCTACTAGCCTCGATCTTGATAGATACCTCGAGTGTGTACTTGATATCTTATCCTCGAGATGTAGTCTGTTCCGTTACAAAGTTGTCCTTTGATGTAATTTCTGGGTCTCGGTCAAATAGCAAAATCGGATGGACTCGATTTTAACCGTATACAATGTGCATGGAGACTAGGGAGGATTGTACGAGTTGAGAAAGGGATTGGACAAAGAGGGTTAGTCGGATCCCCTCTAATGCGAAAATAGAATTAATTTGCTATCCCTTTGAATTTGGTGCAAAATATAACTTTTTAGTTCGTGGATTGACTCAAATTTGCACATCAACTTATGAGAAATAAAACAAGTTTGTCATCCTTTTGAATTTGGTCGTAAATAATGCCGAAATTTATATTGGATTGGCTTAAATTTGTCCCTCAAAACGAACGAATCTCCAATATTTTATTTTTTTCATTTAAAATATATTTTATTATTGAGATAGAGTTCAACGAATAATCTTAAACCTAAAAATTACACAGACCCAAAATAATTGAAGAGGCAAGTTACATCTCATTGCTCATTATATTCCTGTCTTCCCCATTAAGAAAATTCTTTACCCTCATGAAGCTTAACAACAGTAAAAAAAGCACAAGTTCTAGAAAATCAAATAATTTTAATGGAAAAATAAATAATCCTCAAAGAACCCACTACCAAATTGTAATTCCTAAATAAGTGAAAAGTGCTTGAAAGTAAATGAAAAATTGCAACGAGTTAGGGCATACGCAAAAATTTTGGTAAGCGGTGTCAAAATTTGAAAAAATGAACGAATGAATAAATCATCACAATGAAAAGCGATGTCATTTTTTATATTTATATCCAATATTTTCATTTTGTATGCTATTTATATATACATATTTAATAAAATTTCCGACGAAGCGGTGTCACGTGACACCGCTTCCCCCATACTATATCCGCCCCTTTATTACAAACACTTAACGAGAAAATTTTCATGCCAAAAAGAAAAAATAAACTAAAATATTACTTTATTTTTGTTGAGCTTTTTATTTTTTCCCCTACATCTTTGTCAAAATCTTCGGATTAGAGACACACTTATACCAATTGCCGTATTTTGATAACAAATACGATTATTTGTTTTTCATGTAACATCAAGTGGCTGTAGTTTAGTGGTGAGAATTCCACGTTGTGGCCGTGGAGACCTGGGCTCGAATCCCAGCAGCCACACTTTTAAATTAATGTTTTCGACTTAAAACGTAATCAGATCGATTTGATTATATTTATCTCTGTCTTTAACCTAAGTAAATCACATTAGTGTCCCAACACCAAAAAACGTACTTTTACTCTTTTTTTAAATATATTTTAAAAACCTTTTCTGTCCCATCAGTTTGACAAACCAAGCGGACTGAACAGATCTCATTCGACGTCTTATTCAAACAAAGGTACAGATCTCCATCTGATCAATTTTTACACACACACACACACACTTGTTTGATGTTTAGACATCTATGACTGTATTCATGTGAAGATGTACAGATCAGAATTTTGTTGTCTGTTATTTCCGGTGTCGTTTTTGCACTCATTTTGATTTTGTTTGTTTCTTCAAAAAAAATGGGGTTTTGATCGGTGAAAGTGGTACCCATTTCTGATGTTCTTTTGTCGCTTTAGATGATAGTAGAAATGTTGTACAGAAATAAATGAAGGAACATTTGAGATGATTGTAACAATGTGATCACATAGCGGAGTGGATATCGCGTTAGACTCCGAATCTAAAGGTCGTGGGTTCGAATCCCACTGTGATCACTACCTGTTTTTTTGCACTTTTTAATGGTTTTTGGATTTTTTCTAAGCCGAGGTCTGTTGGAAATCGCCCCTTTGCTTTCACACACTACCCTCCCCAACCCCACTTGTAGGAATTAATATACTGGGTTTGTTGTTATTTTGTGTTTGGATTTGGTAATTGCTTAATCAAATTGATTTTCTTGATAGAATTAATCCAATGGAAGTTTAATTTGTTTCTATTGGGAATAAGCCTGAGGTGTGACCATTGTGCAAACCGGAAGACCATGGTTTAAATTCGAGCGGAAACAAAAAACAATAGTCAATTTCTTCACATATGTTACCTAATACCTGTTGGTGGGAGGTAGCAGGTATTGGTGGAATAGTCGAGAGGCGCACAAGCTTGTTCGGACACCACTGTTGTCCCAAAAAAAAAGAGCTTTAGGTGATCGGTTTGGGAGGCTGTTTATATCTGCTTCCACTGCCTATGCTTTGTAGTTATGAACTTGGTGCAACTGCTAAGTAGTTTTTGTTTTGATTGGGCATTTTACTCGATGATGGGCAATTTATGCCACCAAAAATATTTCTATTGGAAATGCAAGCTGGTTTCACTTGATTGATGGTTTTACAACAACAACAACATACCAAATATAATTACACAAGTGGATCTGGGGAGGGCAGTGTGTACGCAAATCTTACCCCTATTTCGTGGAGGTAGAGAGGCTGTTTCCGAGGACGATTGATGGTTTTATTCCTATTAACTTTTGCCTCGGCACAAGAGATGTTTGTGGAGTTAATATGACCTTAATTTTTTTTTTTTTCGTGCATTGGTTTTGGGAGTTTGTTTAGCAAAAGTTTCCCTTTAGCAATCTAGGGGAAGTACTTGAAAGTCTCAAGGGTATTAGTTAAGCAATTGAAAGAATGAGAACTGCACCTTAAAATTTGATAGTAAGCATAGATTTATTTGTATGGGTGTTTACCAAGATGTTAGGTTTGATTTAAGCATTCTTTATAAAAATGCTAGGTTTGGCCAATGGAGCTTTGCTCTAGACTCTAGTGCAAAGAGAAAGTCCGCTACCTTGAGGTTGTGGTTCTTAATTATTGAAAAAAGAGGTAGTTCATAACTCTTTTGCGGAAATGGATAAAACTAAATTGCCATTGATCATTGGTGTGTAATGTGTAACTAAAGGAATAGGAAGAACTTCGCGTTTAATATTTTGAGCAAGTATAGATTTGTGTGGGTGTTCACCGTAACGTTAGGTTTGCGTATTTAGTTTAAGCATTCTCTATAGAAGTGTCAGGTTGTGACAGTTGGATTGATGCCCGACTATGGCAGATGCATTAAGGTAGCGGTTTTAGAGCTTTGGAGCTTTAAACAAGTGAACGCTGTGACTTGGCCAGTGAGGCTTTGCTCTGATAAGAAAGATATTGTTCCCCTAAGCGCTTGTCCTCAAAAGAGGAATAAAAAGATACAGTCAAGTTTGCACAGACATAGGTTGAAGTTCTTATTGTTTTGTGCTATACCAATACTCTGGATCCAAAAGAATTGAATGTCGATTGTTTCATTATAATATTTTAGTCAGTTTACATGGTTACCATGAAAAGATGCAGGAACTGTTGAAAAGTAAAAGATTATTGTAGGAAATGAACTATTGTGTTCAGCATACTTGCTTTCTTATATGGACTTTCAATTCAATTAGCATCTTTTAGTTCAGTATTATTCATTCTTGTGGTTTGGAGGGAGTTATGTCCCTTGTTTTATTTCTGATCTAGTTTCCGGAAGCTAGACAAGGGGCCTTGAAGCAACGGTAAAGTTGTCTCCCGTGACCTATAAGTCACGTCGTAGAAGCAGCCACTAATGCTTGCATTAGGTTAGGGTGCCTACACCACACCCCTTGGGGTGCGGCCCTTCCTTGGACCCCTGCGTGAACGCGAGATGCCTTGTGCACGGGGCTGCCCTGTCCTTTCCGGAAGCCAGTCATTGCAAAGTTGTCGTAAATCTAACTTGTGTAACTCAATATAATAGCTTTCATTTTGTCTTAACTTGTTGGCGGTTCAATTTCCTCTTGCAGATAATGGATGATCAAGATTTGGGAATTTTTGCTAACTTTGTTGGCATCTTTATTTTCGCATTTGTTATTGCTTATCATTATGTAGTGGCTGATCCTAAGTACTCAAGCAACTAACTGATGCCAAGCATCCAGTAAGTAACTTCTAATGAGCTCGAAATGAATATCACTTTACTGATATTCACCAGCCAATTCTTGCCTGTATATTATGAGGTCGGGTTTTCAGTTTTTTCCTGGTCCGTCGAGTTGAGCTTTTATTTGATCGCTCTCAATTTGTGAACCAGTTTCTTTTGCTTCGTTTTCTTGTTTCCTTTGCTTCGATTTCTTGTTTTTTCTGGCTGTTGTTACTATTTCACTTTCAGTAGTTCTTTGTCATAACTGTTGTGAATTTGCTTTATTGAGCTGAGGGTCTCTCAGAAATAACTCTCTAGTCTCTATCTTCATAAGGTAGGGGTAAGGTCTTTGTACATATTCGTGGAAATACATTGGGTATGTTGTTGTTCTCCCAATTTGTGAACCTGGCAGCACTTTAATCTAAGGCAAATATGGAGCAATTGTGCTGAGAGAGACCATTCGACTTTTCTCTCTAATGGTGATGTTCAAATTAGCTTGCGCATATTTTAGCTGTTTCATGATACCTTAAACTAACACAAATCTTCCCAATAAGACTTAGTGCCCGTTTGGACATAAAATTTTATGGAAGATTTTTCAAAAAAGTTTTACTTTTTTTCGAAATCGCGTTTGATCATAGAATTTTTAATTTTCACTTGAAGATGCATTTTGAAAAACTGCAAAAAGTTGTTTTTTAAAATTTTCATTCAAATCAATCACAAAATTCAAAAACAACCCAAACTGAAATTTATGTCTAAACAGCACTCTATATTTCAAATATAATTTTCACTTGAAAACTTTTTCACAATTTTTTCGAATTTTACAATTCTTATGTCTAAACGCCTACTTAGAAAGATGAGATAAATCACATAATATTTTATGTCGCTCTTGGAATTTGAACGAACGGGATTAATTAGTAGACTACACTTTTAGGTGCAAACAATATACATAAATAAATAATTGTCTCCTAAAAAAATTACAAAAGGGATATTCCTAGGATATTATTCTAGATAACGAGGTGATAGAAAAAGAATTAAGTAATGTGAAAGGAAAGAAAGTTTAAAATGAATATTATACAATTTTAAAAAAATTCTCCACCACCCCCAAACCCACAACCTTACTGTCTTACACATGAAATCGAGAGCCGTTGATGATAAAACTTACAACCCGGAAACCCGACAACAGAGAAGAAAAACCTAAGAACATAAACCCGGCAAATCCAAAGGCTATTGAGATATCAGATTGCACGCAGAATGCATTATTGACCTTACACGTGTCCATATCCCTCAACGTCCGAGCCAACGACGTTCCGGCCGAATCCGCTGACAATAACAGGTAAGCAAAAACCTACAAAAAAAAAATGATTGAAGGCAGAAATTAGAGGTGTAAATGTGCGGATTGTGTTGATTTTAATCGTGTCAAATGACCGAGTCAAAATAGTTAATCCACCAAAGGTACTTGGATTGAATGAGCCGAATCAAAATAAGCAAAAAATGAACTAACAAAATAGGGTGGACCTAACTCTCCTGACTCTTATTAAGGTTTAATATTTATATATACTTAGTTTTATCTTTTCCCTGGCCGAGTGAAAATAGTATCTCTGTCCTACAAGGTAAGGGTAAAATTGTATACAATTTTTAAAAGACGTGGCGTAAGGCAAGACGTTTTACCTGTGCCTCACCGAAGCGTAAGCCCCATGGATATTATTATTTAATATTTTATAAAATAATATAATTACAGTAAATATTTATAAACAAGTAAAAATACATAAAAATTAAAGAAAACTATATATATGTGAAAAATATGTATATATAGATGTGCTCCATCCCCACAAAAAAACTAGTCAAAATAATTTATTACGCTACTTACAAGCACAAATAACTTGCAGCAAGCTACGGTCTAACGACCCCCTAACCTAGGTTGGGCGAAAAACTCCAAAATCCAAAACGTTGGTTAGGGTTCCAAACCTTTCTCTAATAATAAGGTAAGCTTTCAAGCCGCCGCCCTTTACGGGCGCAGTGAACTGTAACTGTGAAAAGATTGGAAGATCTGGCCAAAGAAGGTGATAGCCCTGTATCGGAAAAAAGATGGTCGTGTGCGAGTCGACTGGGAAAACACAAGCTTAACACATCTTTCTTTATCTTTTTCATATCTGAATGTCTTTGTCGAGTTGGTTGGCATCTTAAAAAAAAATATTCTACATAGAGGAACAAATAGGATGACTGCCATACAATTTGAAATTTGAACTTGTTGCTACGAAAAAAATGGAGTTATCTTTGTAATTACGTGACTCTTCAGAATTTCATGTATAATATGAAGGACATAATCAACTTTTGAATAAGTTTTCTTATCAGGATCAATTTAGACTTTATATTTAGCTCAAAGCGGTCCAACTTTTGAATGAATTGAATTTGGACGAATTAAAATGAAGTGATCTTTTTATTATATTTAGCTCAAAGCGGCCATGATTATGCGAGTTATTACGAACCTGATCGTGGCCGAAATCGAACCAAACTTGGAGCGCTTCAGGGAACACAGTGGCGCCTCTGGAAATCTCCCAAACGGATGCTCCTACTTCGAACAGTGAATATAATGCAACAATTCCACCGGCTACAGCCACAAACCTATACAGCAGAAAGAAAAAGATTTGAACTCCGGTGTACTTAAACGACGTCATTTTATCAGTATTTCAAATTTATCAGCAAATATTCCATTAGTTTTCAGCTCCAGAGTATTAAAATCGTCGCGCTTTATCATTTTTTTTAGATTTGTAATAATTTCGATTTGCCGTTCAATGGAGTGCAAAGAGTTTACTAAAAGCAAAACTGAAAGAAAAAAAATTAAAATTCAGCAAATTTCAGCTGAGGAGTACTAAAACGACGCCATTTTGTCAGTAAATTCAAAAAATTTAGCTAAAATTCCATCAGTTTTCAGCTCCACAGTACAAAAATCGCCGCGTTTAACCAGTTTTTTCTTCTTCTAAATTTATAATAATAATGAAAAAAAATAAAAGTCAGCAAATTTGAACTCTGGAGTACTAAAACGAAGTCATTTTACCAGCATTTCAAAAATTTCAGCAAAAAAATCCATCAAAAATCGTCGCGTTTTAACATTTTGCTCTTTCGTCCGATTTCAATTTCCCGTTTAATCGAATGAAATTAGTTCACTGATGAGCGAAAAAATGCATCAAAATTTAGCTCCGGATATTTAGAACGACGTCGTATTTCCTAAAAACTTTTAGTCACCTGAAGGCATCGAAGTGGTGCCACTGAGGAAAATCAGAGCCGCCGCGGCGAGAATTAGTAAACATGAAGATAGCAGAGGCAAGAGAGAAGCAGAATGAAGCAAATCGGAAGACGATAATCAAAATGTTGAAACGCCGGAGCTTGTGTACGGACACGGTGTTGTGAAAGTGTGACGGCGACGGCGTATCAACGACGCCGTTTCGTACCTGAGGTGACGTCATCATCTTTTCCCCCCTTTTTCACTATATTTTATGTTCTTTCTAGCTAGAGACAGCGAAATAACGGTGCATTGATAAATAACAGGAAGAAATGGGAAAGTTAGAAGCTTTAGTGTTGTATTTCAATGGAGGAGTAGGGTTTTGAGTTGGGAGTTTGAAGTCACGGGAAATGAGATGATTCCCATGAAAGGATAGAAAGAGAGAGAAAAAGAAAGGAATATGTCTGTAAAAAGATAGAAAGGAAATTATAAGGAAGGTGACAAAAGGGATAACAGAGCAAGAGGAATATTGTGTGCTGGTGTGTTCATAAGAGCCCGAAAAATCGATTCAAACTGAAAATCGAATCAATAAAAAAAATCGATACCTTTTAACTTTGATTTGATTTTTATTTTGTATTTTAAAAATCGATCAAATTTAATTTGATTTTGATAAAAGAATATAGAAGTGGCTATACATATATATATAAAGTTTCTAAAATTTAAGGTACATGTTAGTCATTTATATTTTTGGTCTAGTTCTTTGCTCTTATAGTAGTCTAATTCATTGTTTTTATATTCTAGTTTCATTGAGAATTAAATTATTCATCACTATTGGATTATGTTATTATCAATATATCTTGGTAAATGATAGATTTCTCAAAGAGCAATTTGTTTGATAGTGTTACGTTAAAAATGTCGTCTCCGGAATATGTGTCTGGTAATCAGTGGCGAAGCCAGAAATTTATCCAAGGGTGTTCAAGCTTGAAAGGAGTTAAAAAAATTCTCCGACAAAGGGTGTTCAATATATGTCATATACCTCTAAAATCTAATATTTCATCTATATACGTAGTGTAATTTTTCGACGAAGGGTGGTCAAAATAATGTAGTTGCGCCCATGCTGGCAGTGTATGTCTCATATTTAAGAAAAACCCGATAAATAATCGAAAAAATCGAAAAGCCGACAAAAACCGATAAAAACTGGCTTGATAAAAAACCAACTTAATTGGTTTGGTTTGGTTCCAATATTTGAAGAACCGACTTTCTTGGTTTGATTCTTTTTAGGGAAAGAACGATCAAAACCGAACAATGAACACCCCTCGTTGCGAGAAAAAATTTATGCGTGTTATGCATTTTCACTTTAATTTTGAACTTTTTAGATGTTGTTTGATTTATTCTGATTTGAGTTAATACCTACACCTAAAATGTAGGAAAAGATCTCAAAATTTATTCTTGGATAACTTTCCTAATCCTTGGAAACATACAATCCCTTAATATTATTCGGTGTAAAACTTAGATGCATATTCGTCACCTATAGCTAGGAATCAAGTGGTTTTTACTGCTCGTATTTACAAGAAAACTATTCCGTAACCGATGATTTAATTGGTTTGGTCTTTATAGTGATAAGTGTCATTTCCTGCAAAAGATATAATTGGAGTTTCATTTCTTCGCATGATTCCTAGCTAGTTTTATTGTTGCTTTGACTCTTTCGGAAGAAAAAAAATTCACTAACTTTGGGGTTGTTTGTTTTTTCACAAGACATTAGATTATACTACGGATATAATATGAAAATCAAGTGTAACAATTTTTTTTAGTAGATATATTTTATTAGTAGGAAAAAAAGATAGAATATTATCAGTAGAAGTTTCGTTTATTGGACTAAAATATAAGAAAAATGATTGCGTTTTTAGTCTAGGACGTATGAGTTTATGTTATCTGTCTTTACATATACTATATTGGCTTTGTGTCAAATATTTACATTTACCCGTATTGATATATATATTTTTGTTCCATTTATATTCTATCTATATGTATATCTATTTATGTCTATCTATCTATATTATAATTAAAAGCACGAAGGTCTTATCGAAATGTCGTTAATCTTTTTTATCCTTCGTAGTTGAATATAACTTCAAAATATATAAAAAAACTAATTATCGGCCACATGCCGAGAGTTTACCCTGTTTGGAATTGTTGCCTTTACGTCCCTTTTGATCAGCTTTGGACTCAAATTCGATTATCTATTTGGTCTTAGTTTAAGACACGTCTCTTTTGATCCGTTTGGGATTCAAAATTTATTGTCTATTTGATCTTTGTTTAGGACTCAATTTCGTTAAAGTTTACTGTAGGTTTCTCCTTTTGTTTCTTCCCAATATTTTGGACTCAGTATCGTATGTTGTCCCTTCCGGTTTTACTCTTTGTTTTGGAATCAATTTAGGTTTTTAGAATTTTACAGCTATAAAAGAAGCTATTATTCTAGATTTTTTGTTGTCCTCCATAGCGAATTTGCTTGTCACTTCGGTAAATTTCTATCTTATACTATATTCTTGAAGTTATATAATAATTCAACTATATGTCTCATATATGATCATTGCTTCATATCTCATGTATGATCAATGGTTTAAAGTTACTTACAAATATTGTACATGTTGTTTGAATCATCGCATTCATCACATAAAATTAGTTAAGTATTCTAACTCATATCAAGTTAATAGTTTATTAATTTAAGATTTTTATCACACTATAGTTGATATATAATTTTAATTACTTATTATGCCACACTCTGTAATTGATGTATAATTTTAATTAATAATTGTTATGTCAGCTGAAGTTGCTCATATTTGATCTCACGAAATTAAATTTATTACCTTTTCTAATTGACTATAGTATACATATCACAATTTAAATTGTGTTCTTAAAGAATAGCCTTTGACAATTGGCATTGTTTAATCTACCTAAAATTTTGACAATTTTCATTGGTTCAGGTAAACAATCTCTTTATCGATCTCATAAATAATATTTTATATAATCTTCATGTTATGATGTAACATATTATGTTCTGAAATTTATATAGCTTTATTGCGGTTCAACTATGATTTTTCTATTACTCTTCATAATTTGAGATTAGGATATTATATGCTAATTTAACTGATTTGGCTTTATTTGATATTTATGCTATTATTGAAATTTTGATTTTTACTATGCATAAAAATTATACTTGATCAATGAGTTGTGTTCTTGTATATGTGATAATAATTTGAGGCTTCTTCTTGTATATGTCATAAAAAGCTGACTAATTCTCAATTTTAGTAGTAGGCACACTGTGGTTGGATTATTATACGTTAGTGCATTAGCTATCTTTATAATTGGTCCAGATATTTATTTTAAATCTTCTTTTAAATAAAAATTTTATAATTATGAATGTCTTTTATGAATTTAGTGCCCTTTTGATATTAGACCATCTGTTCCCCCTTGATTTTAGGTACTCGCAATAGCAACTGAAACTGAATTTGCAAACAAATGTGTGCTACTTAACGGTTTGAGAAGATCTGATTCTCAATGGGTAATAAAAGTCTTATTTAATGTGGAGTTAAAGAATTTTAAAATGAAACAAATCAAGGTCTTCAATTCAATGAACTTTGATATTTGTAGACGAGGAGGTATTGTTATTTCTATCTTTCAATTATATCCGATATTTTCCGTATTATGTTGATGGACTTTGAATTTTGGGTTAGAGCAAATCGCATGTACTTTTTTAGGATCTCATAGAAAGAATTCTCGACATAAACGGAAAAGTAGTCGTAGACATTAGGTATAACATTCTTCAGAAAAAGAAAAAATAACTAAAACCACACTAATTAGTATTATTTTCTAATTCAATTTAATTCTTATCGGATAAAACGTAATTACGGTAAATATTTAAAATAAAAGATGAGCTAACAGTAAGAAATTGAATAAAAAAATGTTATTTTCTTCAACATTGAGAACAAATAATTAAGTGTTTGAATGAAATAATATGAGGATTCAATTTAATTGTTTTCGAATTTTAAAATATATTATATAAGTAAAATTATTTTTCACGAAACTCTTAGGATATATATAGATTTGTTTTCCAGATTTTCAATAGGAAGAAACAATATATGTATTTTTATATTTAAAACGAATGATACTATAGTTATGTTACATAGTTCAAATAATATAAGAATTTATAATAGTTAAAAATTTAATTAATTTTAAAGTTCTAAATATTAGAATTGCTACATGGTTCGGATTTAGGAAATATATTTGCACGTCAAACATACATAGTCAATATATTCATATGATATTTTAAAATTTTATACTTATTAAGATGAGGTACACGCGTAAAGTGCGTAACGTGAGACTAGTTATTCTAAAAGCACGAATAATTTATGCTAAATATTGAACGACTAAAATTTTCTTAAAATATTGCTCAACTTTTATGCCCTTAAATATTTGTATAGTGTAAGGATATAATTGTAAATCTTTACGGATAAAATTCTATTCCGATTTAAATTATTCATACACCGAGCAAAAAAAAACGTACGAAGGCGAAATATACCCCTATCCAAACTAATTTTGGATTCAATTTATGTTACCAATTAGTCCAACCCGCTACTACCCCATCTCAAGTATCATAAAACAATAAAAAAAAACTAAAAGAAAACACAATAATATGATGTGCAAACCACACCAAGTCAGCAAAAATTTTATAAAAAAGGGATTATGTGTTTAGATTTAGTGAATAAGGTAATACATATAAATCCTTTATTGGTAAATTAATTATATGTTTTTCTAGGTATTTTAAATTGTCGCCATTAACTTTTGTTATATTTTGTCGGTCTTTCTTTAGATTATATATTCTTCAAGTTTCATATTGATAAATTACCGGAGTATTCGGTGACTACTTTTTCTTACCTTTGAAATGACTCGAAATCCCCATATTATCGGTATATATATAACTTTTGGTTTGCGTTTTTTATTCCCAATGTTATTCAAATTGTATTTTAAATTTAATAGTGTAAATTTTCTTTTTACACTTTAGCTTAATATTGTGTAGCATGATATTGTATATTTTATGGTTAAAAGCTTATTACTTGTGCTTTGCTCTTGAATGACCTAATATTGTTAAGAAAAGTTTCACTGTTTTTGTATTACTGTTAGACTCAAATATAACAGTATTGTTTTTTTGTAAGTGTAGCAGGTTCATATATTTCAGGTTACCAGCTTAATTTAGTTTACAAAGAAAGAATTAACGGTTGTATATATATGGAGGATTTGAGAATAGAATATAGCAATTATTAGATTTTAGACGAAAAATTATTTGTCGATAAAAATTGTCATAGCTAGAACTTTTTCTAATATTAAAAACTTTGAATGCAGTTCATATTTAGTATTTGAAAACTTTTATGAGTAACTTTTAACTATGGACAGATTGTCGCATGAATTAAAAAGCAAAAGTAGAACTATATTAGGTTCAAGAGTCATTCCTCGTAACAAAATCTGCATTAAAAATAATAGACAAACATATCTTATCTTCTATAGAAACTTTTGGCTAACGAATCCTTAAATGAAAGGGAAAAAAACATCTAACTGGAAAAGGAATGATCTGGTTTGTACTATAAATTTACAATAGTACACAACAAAATCACGTCCTACAATCATGATGGTTTTCTTATAAATCTTTCTTTTTAAGTCATGTCGTACGAAGATATTAGGACATATATAAAGTATTAAAATTCAAGTAACAAACATCTTCACACTATGAGCGGCGAAGCCACATTGAACCAAGACACCCTCCACTGAAAAATTACACTATAATGTTAGATAATTTTTTTTATTTGATGTATATTTAATATACGTTGACTCCCCTTAACTTTTCGATGTATTTAATTATTTATATTTTGACACCTCTTGATAAAAATTCTGGTCCGCCAATTATCTAATAAGATTCAAGTTATGTTGGCTAATTGTTTTATCGTTCTCTTTATAGTTATAAGGTTCTACGCGCGAAGCATGTGAAATAGAGACTAGTACTATATTAAAAGCACGAAGGCCCTTAGCGAAATGTCGTTTGCCTTTTTTATCCTCTAAAAATTGATTTCATACTAGACAAAATAATCACTTAGTTATATACCATATATTTAAGAGTTTGAAATCAATTAAAACTTTACTTATTAAAAATTTCCCTTATTTAAAGAACCCTAATATTTAAAAATTTAAATTAAGTAAGAACTTTTATATCATTAAGATTATGGCCCTAAATAAGGGTATCCACGTTAGTCTAGAATTCTTTTACTTTACATTGCAAGGTGCAAAAGTTTGACAAAATAAAGGACTTGGAGCCCGTTTGGACATAACAAAATTTCATTTTTTTTTCGAAATTTTTACTTTTTTCGAAATCAATGTTTTGGCCATAAAATTTTAAATTTTCACTTGAAGATAAATTTTGGAGTTTTTCGAAAATTTTAAAAACTCAAAAAAATTGTTTTTCAAAATTTTCACTCACATCACTCACAAAACTTCAAAAACAAACCAAAATAATATTCATGTCCAAACACAACTCTAATTTTCAAATACTATATTCACTTGAATTTTTTTATTTAGAATTTTACAATTCCTATGTACAAACGCCCACTTGGTATAGCTTGAAACTTGGGTAGCGACCGACTCAAAGAAACCAAAAAAAAATTGTAGCCATGAAATACCTAACATTATCGGCTGCCTCCGGTCCGGGAGGTCGGTCGCCCTCTAGCCAATGACTAATCCAGCTATGTAAGTATGTATTTTTATTCTGTCTTCCTAATTTTTCAGTTCTTATCTTTTTTTGTTACATCGTCGATTCTTTTCCGGTAATAGATTGCTACAAATATGTTAAAAGAACTGATCATCAATAACTTCTATATTACGGGAGAACTTATCAAAGAATTTTATCATATTTAAAATAAAAAACCTCTTAGTAAAATATTATTTATTTTTTTACCCTTTAAAAATTATTTTTACACTAGACATGATTATAATTTAATTAAATTTTTAATATTGAAGACAACCCACAAATACAATATTTTAAAATATTGAAAATAATTTATATAGTATTTCGTATTAATTAAAGAACACGAACAAGTTGCATTTTCTCGCCAGAAGATAAAAAAAAGAATCTTGTGAGTTAACTGACATGTTGTGTCTTCTAGAATGAACTTATGAATACATATGAACATATATCTCTTCAAGAATTTTTTTCGAAAAAACTCTTAAATCTTCAAATGCTATGTGGTCTAACTGAAACTAAAAGAAAGCATGATAATTTGTAATATTTAGGCAATAAAATGATTAAACTGAGATAAATTTCAAGTTGAATATATTAACCGACATAACTGATTACCTTTTGTGAGGTAAAGTTTCTTTCTTTATTGAGTTAGTTAAATTTTTCTTTATTGAGTTAGTTAAATAAGATCGACATTTATTATTTTAAGGAGTTTATATTTTTACCTTAACTTTTATTTCTTAGTCAAACACAATTTTTCATATAATATTTATGTACTTTTTCAAATAATTAATTCACGCGTATTTAAAAACTAGTATATATATAGAGAGAAAAAGTAGAATAAGTGAAGGGCGGCTTGGTGTGCTTTGCTGTATGTGGTGCTTTCTTTCTTTCTTTCTTGTTTCTTCGTTTTTATGTACACTTTAGTTTGAAAAACATTCCATGTTCAAAGTTCAAATGCTACTTTCTACACGTGCTATAAATGTCGTTTTAAGTAACTTTGTTTATCATCGGTGGGGTTTGTGCATACTGAAGTAGCCTTTTTTTTTTTTTTTTTGTGTTCGCGATTTAGTATTTATATTGAAATTTGATTAAATTTTAATTCGCATCAAAAAGTTCAATAATTTGGGGCATATTTCCAACAAAGATGATTTCATACCCCGCGCTCAAATTTGAGCCCTTGATAGGGGTGTTCATGGTTCGGTTTGAATCGGTTTTTCTCTAAAAAGAAACCAAATCAAGTAAGTCGGTTTTTCAAATATTAGAACCAAACCAAACGATTTAAGTTAGTTTTTTCTCGATTCGGTTTATGTCTAGTTTTGTCGGTTTTTTTATTTTTTCGGTTATTTGTCGGTTTTTTCTTAAATATAAGACATACACTACCAAACACATATTCCGACGATCACATTTTCAACGTAACACTATCAAATCAATTGTTTATTGAGATGTCTATTATTTACTAAAATATATTGATGATAATTGAATCAAATAGTGATAAATAATTTAAGGACTCAATTAAAAATATTTTTTGTTAAACATGAAATGGAATCTTACACTTAACAAAACAAAACTGCCCATCAAACTAGAATATAAAGGTAAAGAATTGTACTAAAAGTGCAAACGATTAACATTCACCATAATTTTTTGAAACTTTGTATAAAAATATACATACATACATACATATAATAATAATAATAATAATAATAATAATAATAATAATAATAATAATAATAATAATAATAATAATAATAATAATAATAATTGAAATAGTTATTCCTATAGTCGGATTGGTTTGGTTTTTTTTTTATTAAAACCAAAAACAAACTAAATTTGATCGGTTTTTAAAATTCAAAACCAAACCAAACCAAAAAGTATCAATTTTTTTGGTCGGTTGGTTTGGTTCGGTTTTTCGGGTTTTTATGAACACCCCTAGCCCTTGAATAATAGGGAGAAATTAAAAAATAGCGAGATTTACAAGCGGTAATAGAAAAGTAGCCACAATTTCAAAAGTAATCGAAATTTAGCTACTTTTCATGTAAAGATAAATCTGAACGAAAACACTGTTCAAAATCTGGAAAATATTTCAGTATAATATGCTGGAACTTCAGTATATCCAGTATAATATACCAGTCCAACATAATATGTTGAAAGTTCATACACAGGTGCTCCAATCTTCAGTATATTATGCTGAAACTTTCCACGTGTCGGAGTTCTAGCATAATATGCTGGAAGTTCATACACATGTGTACCAATCTTCAATATATTATGTTGGACATGTTCGTGTTGCAGCAAAATAATATATATTTTTAAATAACTTTACAAATGTTGATTGTTTTTCAATTACCAGTTCGAAAACTGAGTAGCCCAGGCTATTTTTACCGAATAATAATGACAAAATATTTACCACTTCACTATCACCTCTGTTTGTTCATAGTGAATTAGTTGCAAGCTCCTTTCTTGATGTTTAGGATTTTATATCGGAGTTTTGACTTTTGTTTTGTCCTTTTTATCACTTCGCTGCAGCTGCTTGACTCATTTGCTCTTAGTGGAACATTCGTCGACTTTGATTGACTAAGTTTTGAAAAAACTAACATATATAATGTCTTCTACGCACATGTTTATCACCATTATTAAAATGTTTATTTTCATCTTAAGTTATTCTTAATCAAGATATATTAATAAAACATTTTCGTCTCCTAACGAATGAATGTATGATATGCGTTACACTTTTTCTTTTATGAATATTATAAAGTGCTTAAACCCAATCTATATTTTAACTAGTTTTGTAACGAGTAAGAATTCAATCTTCATATTTTAAGCTTTGAGTACAATATTTTAATATTTGCTTTTATTGTCACTTACAGGTAAAAATTGCATGGGGCGCCTTATTTGGTCGCCCCCATTTGACCTATACCTATTTTTTTTAAAAGTTTTAATTTCTACTCACTTTTTAAACAACTTCAGCCCCCTTTCTCCTCTTCCTTCTCCTCCTCAAAGTTCGCCAGTTACAAACAAAAACTGCAGCTCTAGAGCTGAAATTCGACAGTTACAAAATAAAAACTTCAGCTCTAGCCAGTTACAAAACAAAAACTTCAGCTCTCACCAGTTACACAAACAAAAACTTCAGCTCTAGAGCTGAAGTTCGCCAGTTACAAAACAAAAACTTCAGCTCTAGAGTTGAAGTTCGCCAGTTACAAAAACAAAAATTTCAGCAATTACAAACAAAAACTTCAACAAATAGAGAACAAAACTTCAGCTACTATGCTTAAGTTCAGCAATTACAAACAAAAACTTCAGCACACTTGGT
>ML254613.1:81969-117979 GCA_005239495.1 Nicotiana undulata | reverse complement strand
GCTTGTTGGTTTTTTTGTTTTTTTTTTTTTGTGGTTTATTTTGTGGGGGGGGGGGGGGGGGGGGGAGGGGGGGTTAACGTATTAAGGGTATGTTTAAATTAAAATTTAAAAAAAATGAATTATAGGTAGTTTTTTTGTGTACTGATAAGTAATATTTGAAGGTGACAGTAAAAAAAAAATTGCAGTCAAAGGATAATTTATTTAATTACTTCGTTTACTTAAAAAGAAGTTTATTGTTATAAATTATTCGAGGTGCACGTAGGTTGGATTCAAGCACTGTGACTATAAAACACAAGTCTTGGTTCAATTTGTATTTACGTACCCTTATCTAGTCTAGATTAGATACAACAAATAACGTGTTAAAGAAAAATTAAAAAATAATTAATATGAGAAAAGTCTATTCCTTGTAAATATGGAGAAGGAAATCCTTAGTATGGTAGAAGTAAGAGTTAATTTCTTGTAAATATGAGAACATTTTTTTTTGGAATCCTTGTAATTGTATAATTAGGATTATGGATTACAACCTTTTTTCTTTTTAAATTACTTGTAAACACTACTTATATCTTAACATGCTGAAGGGATAATCAACCAATTAAAACCTTCTTTATTTATTTGTAATATTTCCTCTTCTACCTTTTTTGTTTTTTGTTTTTTTGTGGAAGTCATTTTCTCGTAAGTACTTCATCAAATTTTTTGAGTTACATCCCATTACCAACAATCAAAGAAATACATAAATTTCTTCTATATAAACATAGACTAGAAGATGTCCAAGTCTAAAATATATATTCTGGCTTTTCTCCTTTCATTCATTTCACTAATGGCACTCTTTGTAGAGGTTGTTTCTGAGGGAGAGAAAATTAGTTATGATGCTATGAGAAGTAACAAAATCCCATGCAATCGTAAGATCGGAAACACGGCCAATTGTCGTCCAACACAACCAGCAAATCCCTACAACCGTGGTTGTAGTCCACTCACTCGTTGCCGAAGCAGCAAGAAGGGCAGTCTGATGCACAAAGTGAAAAGGATGGTATAGACAATCTATCCTAACGTAAGTGAATTTAAAATTTTAACATAATGAGTTAGACTTTAATAGTTTGTTTAGATAGTCGTTGTCCGTTGTTTCATAATGCATGTACTATATTGTATTATGTTATACTTGTATACGGGTAAAACCGAAGGTAAGAAACGCCGCAACTTTCCGGTGGGGCGAACGAAGGGAGAACATAACTGCGCGTAATCAAGACCAAAGTTGAGAGCCTCCCGTATCAAAGCTCGAGCAAACACCCGCTCCCGGAACCATCGAGGTCATGCTACCGGAGCCACCAAGGTCATGCCTCCGGAGCCATCGAGATCACGCCCCCAGACCTTCAAATAATGTGACCGCGGAAAGCATTGCCAAATGACCGCACACGATCAACAAAGGACAGTGATATCCGTGCCCAATCGGATACCACAACATGAACCTCGGCTCGTATCAATGGTAAATCAGTGATTAGCGAGAAGAAAGGTTTTTTTTTACCTTTGTGAGAATTGTATTTGGGGTAAAAATTTCCTACTATATAAAGGGGAAGCTGACTATTCATTAGGACATTGTAACACACATACCAAGGCAATATACATCTTTTTTTCTCTAGTTGTTAAAAGTTCTTATTCTTGTTCCTAGTTATAACAACAACAACAACAACAACAACATATCCAGTTTTATCCTACACCGTGGGGTCTGGATCTTGTTCGTAGATACTCATAGATATTTGGCTCCAAACCGAGGGTTGAACACTTGGCTCATATCCGAGCTCGGACTTAACATTACAACTGGTTTGATTATTTATTTTACCTTAATTCGCTTATCTAGCATTATTGATCATTTGTGTTGGATTAATCCACATATCCTTAAAAGCGCGTATAAATTCAATTGTTATCCATTTTTAAGGGTAAACAGTTTGGCCCCCACTGTGGTGCTAAGGATAATGGTGGTAGTTTGATACAAATTTCATAACACAATGTAATTTACACTTGTTCTTTATGATTTTAATTGCAGATCTACCTAAGGATGTCAGACTCCCAGTTTGCTCACTTCAACGTTGATATTGTATGACTATCATTGTGAAAATAACAATGTGCATCTAGTAACGAGGTGACCCTTGCTGATCCCAATGGAGCCCTAGTCGCAGACCCAATCAATGCCAACTCGCATGTGGCCATCGACGCCAACCTGCCGACTGAACCTGAGAACAACATTCGCGGGGAAGCCCGACCAACGACTTGGTCTACGCCCGAAGGTGACATAATTAACCTACGGGTAATCTTTGAAATGTTACAATCTTAATAGGCGGCAACAACTCAGCTACAAAATTAAAGTCGTGCCCCTAGCAGAGTTGTGGCCGAACAATCCTGGGAAAACACCTGAAGGAACGAGCAAGTCACGTAGAGGTCGGGTGAAGCTGGGCCCGAAACCAACCCCGAATCACTAGGATGCTTAAGGAACTGACAAAGTGGGTGGAATCGGGGGAAAAGAAAATTGAGGCCAATGACAAAAAGGTGGAGACCTATAAATCCAGAGTTGATCAAATCCCAGGAGCGCCCCCAATATTGAAAATCTTGGACTCTAAGAAATTTGTCCAAAAGCCTTTCCCCCCGAGCGTAGCACCAAAGACGATCCCGAAGAAGTTATGTATGCTCGAAAGTCCAAAATATAATAGATCCAGGATCCAAACAATCTCGTCACCTCCTACATGTGCGCCATCAAAGGGAACGACATGACGAAATCGAGTAAGTTTTGTTGAAAAAATTTAGAGATACCTGATAAGTGGGGATTTTGATGAAATGTACTTAATTGCAGAAATATTGGAAGATGGACTCCCGAGATGAAATCTAACTCAAAAAAGACACAGAAGCCCAAAAGTGTGGACCGCAAATGATGAAGGAAACACCAGCAGAGTTTGGTGCAAAGTGCGGTCTGCACATGAATTGTATGGCCACAAAAGTTGGGCCAGGAGCAAAGTTCAGAGAATATGCATTCCAAGTCCATCAAAAGTGTGGACCGCACAAGAATTGTTCGGCCGCAGAAGAAGCGCCTTGCGGACGCATGAGTAAAAGCACAGACCGCAGAAGATCAAGTGAGGCAGCACATGTAAAAGTGCGGACCGCAGAAAGAGTGCCTTGCGGCCGCATATCATAATTATGCGATCGCAGACTTCCAGTCCTGACAAGTTGAAGAAAAGTGCGGACCACACGTGGAACTGTGCGGCCGCAGAATCTCCTGAAGGGCATTTTTGTCTGAAACCCTATATAAATTGACAAGTTTCACAATTTTAGGTCAACTTTTGGACATCAGATGCTACAGTAGCCGTTTCCTTTTACTTATTTTAGTTGTTTTTCATATTTTGAGCTATTTTAACATAGATTTTATCATTTTAATTTAGCAATATGAGTTTAGTTAGCATTCTTCTTCTATTTCTTCAATTTCAAGCATAAGTAGCTAGATTTTAACTAAGGTTGTGGACTAATCCTAGTGTGTAAATCTTATGGGTTTTTAATTTAATGCTTGTTTATGGTTGGATGTTTATTATTTAGCCTTGTTCATGTCTTAATTTATAGATCTAATGGTTGCAAAAATTAGTTTATGCCTATTTGACTTAGTCTCTACTTGAGAAAAAGAGACTTGGTCTAGGAAAACTTGGCTAACAAGAAATTGGGTCAATCAAGATATTGATAATCACAATTAAAGGATTCAACCTAGAGATAGTAATAACCTGACATGATCTTTTATATACCGTTTTGTGCAATACCCATTTGGACTTGAGAAAGACAAATTGGGCAAAATTACTCTTTGGCCGAGAGGTATTGAGTGTGTAATTGAGTGTTGATAGCTATAATGCACCCCGATCAATAAAATAAGTATTAAGGTTTATATCCAATTAGGAAAACACCTAGGTGATGGTCACAACCCTAGGCTTTTACAGAACTTGAAAAACAACACAAACATTCTCTTAGTTTTATTCCCAACTTGCAATTGTAGTTTTAAATTAGACTTAAAAACAAAACCCGATTTGTTGAACTGTAAATTGAGATAATCAAACTCACACGCTAATATTTATACTCCTAACTCCCATATTCGACCCCGACTCTTGTTGGGTACTATCATTGCATTCGGCCGTTTCATAACCTTGAATTGAGGTGTGAAATTGGACAAGATCAATACCCTGTCAAAAGGAGCAATGATATGGTATCACAACTTACCCCCTAATTCTATTGATTCATTTGCTATGCTTGCAGATGCTTTCGTGAAGGCACACGCCGGAGCCATCAAGGTCGAGACCAGGAAATCGAAAATTTTCAAGGTAAAAAAAGAGATAACGAGATTATCAGGGAATTCCTGTCGAGGTTCAAATGGAACTAATGAATTTGCCTCTGGTCGCAGAAAATTGGGCCGTTCAGGCATTCACCCAAGGGATCAACCCTCGGAGCTCCTTGGCTTCACAGTAGTTGAAACAAAATTTCATAGAATACCAGGCGGTAACTTGGTCCGATTTCCATAAAGGTACCAATCGAAAATCAGGGTCGAAGATGATCATCTCGGGGCCCCCTACGGATCTATTTATCCCGTTAGAACTAACTACATGTCCAAAAGAGTTGTCGATCACGAGCCAAGACCGAATATGGATAGGTATCAATCGTACAACGGAGACCGAATGGGTAACAGATCTGGGCATAACCCTACAATAAACAAGAAAATGAATGATCGAAGTGATAGTAATCTAGGACCCATAATAAAAAAACGGTTCGATAGTCCACCCGAGGCCAGGGAGGCACCGATGTTATCGGAATACAACTTTAGTGTCGATGCTGCAAGCATCGTGTCTCCCATCAGGCGTATCAAATACCAAATGGCCTCGACCATTGCAGTCCGAACCTACTCAGGGAGATCCTAATTTAATGTGTAAGTACAAGACACTCACGGCCATAAAATCAAGGACTGTCGACAATTGAGTGAAGAGTGCCCTGGTTATTCAATAACGGACATCTCCGGGAGTTTCTGACTGATTGAGCCAAAAATCACTTCAGGAATAGGGACTCCAACAA
Organism: Nicotiana undulata; assembly: GCA_005239495.1. Taxonomy (NCBI): domain Eukaryota; kingdom Viridiplantae; phylum Streptophyta; class Magnoliopsida; order Solanales; family Solanaceae; genus Nicotiana; species Nicotiana undulata. The sequence continues at coordinate 112,897 of ML254613.1, read as the reverse complement.
ACAAACCGAACATCAGGAACCTCATAACGTCATCAACATGATCATTGGTGGAGTTGACGTCCCCTAGGGACCAATGTTAAAACACACCAAGGTGTCCATCACAAGGGAAAAACGAACCCAAGATTATATCTCGGTGGGGACAATTTCATTCAACGCCAAGGATGTCGAAGGTATCATGAAACCACATAATAACGCACTAGTAATATCTATACTTGTAAATAAATCTTGAGTAAAAAGGGTGTTTATTGATCTAGGTAGCTTGGCCAATATTATCAGATCGAGGTTCGTGGAGCAGTTGGATCTACAAGACCAAATAGTGCCCGCAGTCTGGCTTTTGAACGAGTTCAACATGGCATGCAGAACTACTAAATGGGAGATAAACCTACCGATGAACACCACAGGGACCATTCAGGAAACAAAGTTTTATGTGATCAAAGGGGATATGAGATATAACGCCCTATTCGGAAGGCCATGGATTCACAACATGAGGGCGGTGTCCTCAACACTATATCAGGCGCTGAAATTCCCCACACCGGGAGGGAACAAAATGATTTATAGAGAGCAACCAGCCGCATAAGAAATAATTACGATCGACGAGGTGATCCAAATGTCCGCACTCCCGGCGTCAAAAAACACGGAGCCATTTAGGAAAGAATTAGCTAATAACAAGCCGATACTAGCCCCAACTGAACCGACAAAGCAAGAAGTAGTCGAGGATGATGACTACGGTATCCCTAGGTCGTTCATCACTCCTGATGATTTCGATGCCACAAAATCAATGGTCGAGGAACTAGAGCAAGTCATATTGATCAAACACCTGCCCGATCGAAGGTATACCTGGGCACGGGATTAATTCCCGAGCTTAGGAATTTTTTTATTGAATTCCTTATAGCTAACACAAATTGTTTCACTTGGTCCTCTTGATATGACAGGAATCTCGCCAGAAATTACCACTCATAGGTTGAGCTTGGATCCGGAGTTCCACCCGGTTAAATAGAAGAGGAGGCATCGGTTCAAAGTCAAGCATGAGTTCATCAAAGACGAAGTATCCAAACTCCTCAAAATATATTTCATTCGGGGAGTTAAGTACCCGAATTAGTTAGCTAATGTAGTGGTAGTACCTAAGAAGGGGAATAGGTTAAGAATGTGTGTATATTACAAAGACTTGAACAAGGCGTGCCCCAAGGACTCTTTTCCTTTTTCTAACATCGATCGCATGATCAATGCGATGGTCGGGGCACGAGATACTGAGTTTTCTTGACGCCTACTCCGGGTACAACCAAATCCTAATGGACCCGGGTGATCAAGAAAAACTTCCTTTATCACTAAATTCGGCGCCTATTATTATAACGTAATGCCATTCGGACTAAAAAATGCTGGTGTCACTTATCAATGCTTAGTAAACCACAGGTTCAAAGAACAAATAGGAAAACCAATAGAGGTTTATATTGACAACAAGCTAGTCAAGTCCCTGCGAGAAAAAGACCATTTGAAACATTTACAAGAAACCTTCGACATATTGAGAAGATACAATATGAAGATCAACTCGGAAAAATGCGTATCCAACTCAGGGATCGAGATTAATCCCAATAAAATCAAAGACATAAAAGACATCGCCTTGGTGGATAGTGTTAGGGTCGTACAGAGGCTAGATGGGCGTATAGACGCACAAGGCTGGTTCATATCGAGGTCCTCATACAAAAGCCATCGATTCTTCTCATTGTTGAAAAAGAAGAAGAACTTCTCTTGGACCCGGAGTGCGAGCAAGCCTTGGTAGAACTCAAATGATACCTTTCAAATCCACCCCTACTCCATACTCTGAAGGCGGATGAACAATTGTACATTTATTTAGAGGTGTTCGAAGTGGCAGTAAGTGGAGTCCTATTCCGAAAAGAGAAAGGTACATAATTTCCTATTTATTATGTTAGTAGAACTCTAGGCGAGGTCGAAATAAGGTACTCTCACATGGAAAAATTGGCACTCGCTTTGCTAAGCGCCTCCAGAAAGTTGAAACCATACTTTCATGCCACCCTATATCTGTTATAACCTCTTACCCGCTAAGGAACATTATGTACAATTATAGGCACGATATCGAATATCGTACCCGAACCGCCATCGAATCGCAAAATTTGGCAGACTTCGTGGCTGACTTCACGTCGGCCTTGGTACTCGAAGTTGAAAAGGTATTGTTGTTAACCTCGAGGACTTCCTCGGGAATCTGGACCCTCTTTACAGAAGGTTCTTCGAACGCAAAAGGGTCCGGACTCAGTATCATGTTGAAGCCGCCTACGAGAAATATAATCAGGAAATCTATTCAAACTGTAAAATTGACTAACAACAAGGCCGGATATGAGGCCGTGATTGCAGGTCTCAAATTGGCCAAAGGTCTTGGAGCTGAGGTGATCGAAGCTAAATGCGATTCCCTCATTGTGGTAAACCAAGTCAATGGAACTTTCGAAGTAAAGTAGGAACGAATGCGAATGTATTTAGACAAATTGTAGGTGGGTTTGCATCAATTCAAGGAAAGGACCTTTCAGCATGTACCTCAAGATCAAAATAGCGAGGCCAAGTCTCTAGCCAACGTGGGGTCATTGGTTGATGATGACGACTTCAACTCTAGAACGGTCGTGCAACTCATGAAGTCGATAGTAGAAGAAGGCCACGCCGAAATAAATTCATTAAGTTTAACTTGTGATTGGAGAAACAAGTACATAGACTACTTGAAGATTAGGAAGTTAACCTCGGACCCTAAAGAATCCAGAGCTCTACGCACGAAGGCGGCCAGGTTAAGCCTGTCCGAATATACTTTGTACATAAGAACGTTCGACGACCTGCTCGTCGTCTGCTTAGGGTCGAGACATACTGAATACATCTTGAGAGAAGTTCACGAGGGCACCATTCAAGGGCAGAATCTTTAGTTCGAAAGATATCAGGACATGCTAATACTGGATCGACATGGAGAAGGATGAAAAAGACTTCGTACGAAGATGTGACAACTGTCAAAGACACGCACCGATGATCCATCAATTTGGGGAGTTACTGCACTCTCAATTCATATTGTTTATGACGGACTATATTTGTAAATAGGTTGAAGCTCAAGTGTTCGAGAAAGTCCGAGAAAAGAAGTTATTGATTTTATTTGGGACCATATAATATGTTGGTTCGAGATACCGGCTGAGATCGTGTGCGATGACGGAAAGCAGTTCATCGACAGCAAGGTAAGCAAGTTTTTCGAAGACTATAAGATCAAAAAGATTCTATCCACACCCTATCACCCTATCGGGAATGGACAAGCAGAATCTTTAAATAAAACCATACTCCAATATTTAAAGAAAAGGCTGACCGATGCCAAAGGAAAGTGGATAGAAATTCTGCCCGACTCTTGTGGGCTTATCGTACAACTTCGAAATTCAGCACTGGAGCCACCCCATTTTTGTTGGTATACGGTGTTGAAGCATTGATACCAATCGAGGTGGGGGAGCCAAGCCTCAGGTTCCGATATGCGACCGAAGAATCCAACGGTGAGGCCATGAGTACGAGCCTAGAACTATTGTATGAAATGCGAGATGCCGCCCTAGTCCGGTTGGCCTCCCAAAAGTAGCAGATTTAAAGAAACAACCTTCGACACTTCAAAATTAGGGATTTGAGGCTAAGGAAAGTTACACTGCATGCCCAGAACCCAATCGAGGGAAAACTGGGACCAAATTGGGTAGGACCCTATCGAGTCATCAAAATTACCAGTAAGGGCTCATGCATGCTCAAAGCAGGAAACGGTGCACAACTACTACCAAACAACTGGAATGTGACTCAATTTAAAGAGATACTATTGCTAAGGTACATTTTTAGCTACCCTTTTTACAATATTATGAATCAGACTAATGCTTGCATGCAATATCTAAGGGAAAGTGTGACTATTAGGTCTGAAAGCACGCGTTGCACTCTTTTTCCCTTGAACCGGTTTTGTGCCAAATATGTTTTTCGGCAAGATTTTTAACGAGGCAACAATGGATCGTTCTAACTAAAATCCGATGGCCGATTTAAATTCGGAGTCAATGGTCGCATTAACAGTGTTCGAGCCCTCTCAAAGATCGACCCCGAATAGTGAGGGACAATACCCTCGGATTGGACTACCTAGCAAGGAAAGAAGGGAATTTGGTACTTGAACAACTTAGGCTCGGTGGTTAGGATTTATTGTGAGGGTCAAACAGTCAAATGGATCGTGCCCACATAGGCCACCGTGGACATAATATAAGTTTTTACTCTCTTTCGATCATGTACTTTACACACAAAAATGAAAGAAAGTTCCCACCTTGTTGTTACACATTTTTGTCCTTCAACGCATCGACCCTAAGGTCCATCCTTTATTCGAGGACTATCGAGCCCAAGGGCTACCCCTGCCCGAGAATAAGGGTTACCCCTATTCGGAGACTATCGAGCCCAAAGTTTATCCCCGCTAGGGTGCTGTCGTCCAAAATAAGTTCAGGCACCTCGGGCTATCAAACATCGAAGGCACAAAACCTATTAAGTAGTTCCTAAACCCAAAAGGCTACAACCATGGTAAAAATGACTCGGAGACATTCGAAGCCGTAATCAAAACATAAGGCCTTCAATAAAAATTCAAAACCTGCCAAAAAATTTACCCTCGGCAAAAGCATTTTCCAAGAACAATTACGCATTTTCAAAAAACTTCCGTTCACTTTGAGTAGTCAAAGCATCGAGCAAATAAAAGATTGCATCAAGGTCGAGCTCTGTTTGGAACCCCGAATAATAAATGACTTATTACTACATTACATTCTATGCTAAGGCACTATAAGTTTTTGCAAGAATAGAAACCGTGAAAAGATGCTAAAATAGTTGAAATTTCCAAAAGAGAAAATTTTATATATTCCGAAATATAATTACATAGACCCAATGAAAACGGCCTCAAAATAAACAAAAAATATTTACACAAAAACTAAAATTCCTGAGGCATTCACGCCTAATCTTCACTAGAGCCCGATTCATCACCGGAACCATTGAGGCCTTCGGGTTCTTCAGAGCCCTCGAAGCCCTCTTCGCCTTCGGGTTCGGATAATTTATTGGCCTCAACTTCAAGTATTTTCGCCTCCTCGATCTCGGAATACATGTCGAAACCTCGAGCATGAATCTCTTCGAGGGTCTCCCTTCAAGACAACTTCCTCACGTATTTGGCATTCGTCTTCAGGAGGGCCTCGGCTACCTCACATTGGTCTTGTATTGGGACACCACTTCCTCAACATCGGTAGAAGTCATCTTCAACTGGGACTTCGTTGCTTCGAGCTCTTTCCAAGGGCATCCCGTTCTGCCACTCCTGAGCTCAGTTGTACTTGGAGATCTTCACTTAGCTTAGCCCGTTTATTAGCTCTTTTTGTGCCACCCAGAGATGAACTTATACTAAAGAAAGATTTTCTAGAGCGGTTTCCTTCTCCGAGGCCAACATATCCATCTTGTTCCTCCACCCAATGGCCATTACTTGGATCTTGTCCATATCCTTTCGAAGCTGGTCGATCTGATCAATTTTTTGCTGGACTTGCGAGGTTTGGTCGTTAGCCACTATAACTAGTTCCTCGTTCCTAACTTAAAAGTTTACCTTTTCGACCAAGTCGGCGTGCTCCCACCGTAGGACCAATGCTTCTTTCTGAGCCCTATATAGCTCGGCCTGAAGGTTTTTAATGACCCCTTCTTGTTTCTCACTAAGGAGCTTGTACATGTCCTTTTTCTGGGCTAGCTCCTTGACCTCGAGCTCAAGCGGTTTGACCTCGACCCAGTACCGAAGAAAGATCTTATGATGAAGTACTGAGGCCTGCAAAAAGGTGAAAGACGTGATAAACACCAAAACCTAAAAAGTTCAATGGAACGTAGTGATGCCTTACCCGGTTCAGCGCTTGCTGCGCCACGTTGAAAAGGCACGACACGTTCACCTCATTCATTTTTGTCTGGTCCTCCTCGGTCACTAGGCATCAGAGGTATCTTGCTAATCCAATGGGAGTTGAAAGAACTCGGGCAACTTCCGGGATGGTAAGAATTATCGATCTCTCCCGACCGGGATCCGCACTAGGGGATGTGAATTGATTAATCAACTTTGGGCTCGAACTCGGACCACCAACTTCCGAAGACAGATCCTTCCTCAGAACTTCCAGGTCGCCTAGCCTGAAAAAATCCTCCAAAATGGATGAGTCCACGCGGTCGAAAAAGGAATGAATGGGCTTCATTGGACCTCTTTTCCCTGCTAGGGCCTTGTTAATGCTCAATTTCTCCCCAAAATATTTTAAATTGCATATATACCTTCAAAATCATGCATTAATAGCAATTGGTATTTCCCCATAATTTTCCTATATTTTATTAATTTATCCAGCATTTTAGTTCCAACAAATAATTACAAAATTGCATCATAAATAATTTCAAAAGCATTTCTTGATTTATTCTATTATTTATGGTCCTATTTAAGCCAAATTATTTCATAATTAGCCAAATTGGCACATTTTGGCTATAATTGTAATGACTTTGCAATTACAGCCCAAGCATATGATTTTATACTATTTTTTACTAGAAATTAGTCATTTGTATTTTAAATATTAAATAATTATTTTAAATTATTTTCTATGCATGAAATTTATTTTTTATAATTATTAGCTATTTTATAAAATAGGTTATTAATTTGAATTGGGTATTTAACAAATAGCCTAATTTCATTTCAATTCTAGCCTAAACTAAACCAGCCCCCAACCCCAACTAAATTAGACCAAACCCCAGGCCCAATCCATTAATCCACCCGACCCAATTTCTGTTTAATCTGGACCGTTGATCATTTTTTATCAACGAACCAGATCCGTCCTAGCCTTAATTAACCTAAAAGACCTACCCATCATTCCCCTCATTCTCTCTTTCCCTCCGCCGTCTCATTCTCTCTCAAGCTCTCTTCCTAACCATGGCTCCTACTCGCCGGCTGTTGGCTCGCCGGTAACAATGGTGGTTCCACCACCATCCCTAACCTCCATGGCTCCCCCTCATGCTGGATTCTTGCTACCCTGAGGTCCTCAATGGACCATCGGCTGTTCAACTCACACCTATGATCTGGTTCTTTCCGTTCTCAGGCCACCTTGGCCCGTCTGAATAAGACCTTTCTATTTTTCCGGCTAGATCCATGGCTTCTAAGCCAGAATCTCTCTATCTCTGGGTATCTCTCTCTGAAACCCTAATTCATCTCTTGACTCTTTAGATCTGTAACATATCTAAAGGTATTCTGAGTTATTTTGTTGTTTTCCATGATAATCTCTCCGATTTTTCAAAACGCCTCTTCGTCTTCAAAACTAGGGTTTATTAACCCCTTTTTCAAAATGATTTTCCCTCCGATTTTCAGTATTGTTCTATGATTTTTACTATGTTTAAACAGTTATTTAAGTTTTTCCCTTTTATCTGATTCATTATGTAAACCCTAAGTATTTTGGTCTTAATCTTGGGTTTTGAGAACTGTCCTTGCTTATTTGTTCGTCTAATTTGTTCGCATGTCGGTTATTCATGAATATGTTCTGGATTTCTTGTGATTTCTACCCCGTTATGCTCATTAAGATTTCTTAGTTTGCTTCTCCTGCCTATCTTACGTTTATTTCGTTATTGACAGAAATTTGTGGCAATTTCCCCTAATTAGTACTATGTTCTAGCTGAATCCCTGATTTTATGTGATTTTTACCCTACTATGCTTATTAGGGTTTCTGATTTTTTGCTTCTCCCTGCCAATATTATGTTTATTCCGTTCATTTATAGTACTTTCCTTTAATTAATATTGTCTTCTATTTGAATCCCCGATTCCCTGTGATTGATATCCTTTACTGATCTCCTATGGTAATATTCTCTACTGATTTCTGACCTATAAGTTATTTTCTTGCCTTATTATGTGATTGATTACACTATTAATCGATTCTTACAAGTCTTTCCTTAATTAAGAATTTCTGAACCAAGCCTAGTTACATGTTCTATACTTACTGTTTGAATTATTTATTTAAGCTATATATGGTCTCTTTCCTTATTTGCTACATGTCCTTACCGTTTGAAGTTTACTCCCTTAATTAAGGGAGTACTTATACTGATTTTATACTAATTGATACCTAGTTCCATAATTACTGCATGACTTTGATTCTTACCTTATTATTCTACCTAGTTTCAAACTATATATATATATATATATATATGTATGCTCTTTCATTAACACAAACACACGAACACATTAGTTCAAAAAACTTTCTCTCACACTCAAAGCTTTCTGCTTTCTTTCTTTATTACTTGCTACTGTTCTGAGTTAGCCGGCTGCAAGCCAAGACTAATTATTGTACTCTCCTATTCTTCACTTTTTGTTTACTATCTCTTTACTGGTATGTTCTGATTTCAGTTTAAGTCCCAAAACCAACATGTTTCTTTTACTGCTTCAGTTTATCATGTTTCTGATCTGTTTCTATCTATGGTTTTGATGTTCAACATGCAATTGACATGTTTACTTTACTGCTTCATCTAGCATGTTATGTTACGTCTTACTCCCTTTAGACCAGCATGTTCTTGTAAACTTATAGTCCGTCTCAATACTTGTCTACTTGTTATCCAGTTTTGATATGCATCTACTTTTGCAAACTGATTGGTCACTTTAAATGTCTGATTCTATGTTGGTTCTGAAACTCATACTATGTTGGTACCCTTAGCTATTCCCTAATCCCATAAACCCCTACAAGAACTGCTATGCCCCCTGTGTACTATGTGCTCTATGTGTCCCCAATTCCCATCACCCCTGTGTGAAGAACTGTTCTCTGAGTGTTGCTGAACCTGTTTGGCTCTATGTTTGACTTGTTGTTTGTTTGATTGCCCTACTCTTATAAAAAAAATTGTTTTACTAAATGACTCTCTTATTTTATAAAACTATTTCAACTAAGTCTCTTTCAATACTGTTTTCCTATCAAACCTTTTCAAAACTATGTCAAGCACTCTTACTCTACTCTTAGGTCTTTAAGTTCTGCCCCTCCAGTGTGTGACTGCTTTGGGATCCCTGTGAGATCCCTCTAAACTCTGATGCACTGGGGCTGGCACTTCCACACTGCACTTACTCAGTTATGGTTTTGAAATCTGGGTGTGAGCACTACCCGGGGTCCCTTGAGGTCTTTAGGGAACTCTGACACACTCGGACATGAAAAGGCTATGAAACACTTGGACATTTAAGGTTATGAAATCTGGGCCTGCTTTAGGCTCCCTATAATATTACTTCTCCTTTTCTTTTCTACTTATGTAATTCATTCAAATACTAGTTTGTAATAGTTATTGTAAATGAATATTGGGGATGGTTAGTGAAATGGGGAGGGTAACCATGTAGTTTTATTAACGTTATTGGGTAGAGTGCATGTTATAGGCTTTACTTTATCTATACTTGCATTAGAATCCTACTTTAGGACCAATACATTCAAATCATGCATTAGATACCATGTTCTTAGTTTTACTGCTTCAGCATCTCAATTGACACTAATACATGTTTATCACTTAGAAATCCTGCTACTAGGTTAATAAATAACATTAACATGAAAGTTGTTATTTCTGTGCATTCAAAATATGTCTTAATAACTCTGTAATTTTTGCGCATTTAGAGATCCTGCCTCTAGGACTCATGTCTTAACCATTCTGCATCTCTATGTGCATATTAGATACCATGCTCTAAGGTCTCGTTTAAAACGTCTAATTAAACTACTGATGCATGAAAAAGGACATAAAACAGTCTCACGTATAATTACCCTATGTTAAATAAAATTGTAACAATCCCTATATTCTCAGATTTACAACACTTAGAACAACATGCTTTAGGTAAAACAACCTCTAAACTGTTTTAATAACTCTGGTGATTATTGTGCATGATCCCACGCCTAGGCAAGCCTTAAGTATTCAACCTTTATAAGAACTGGAAAACTGTTTTCTCTTTGTGTTTACTTCTTAATGGCTACCAAGATTAAAATCAGTAGGCAAACTTATTAGGGCCCCTGCTTTTGAGTTTATAAAACAAAGCTGCATATCTTCTGTGTTTTGATATTAACTTAGACATCATGCCTTAGGATCTTGTCTAATAAAAAATGCCTTTGTTTGTGTTTGAGTCGTTCTGTTTATGTGCATTATCTGCGGAGGTAAATCTGAGCCTCTTAACTGCCTTTTTCCTGCTCTTATCTGTTAAAGTCCTACTTGTTCTTGCCTGTCGCCTAGAATTTTCTCCTTTAAAAATGCCTTAGGGGTTATGTCTAGAATTGCCTATATTAGAGGTCCTAAATTCCTCCAGGACCATTAAGAAGGGACGGGTAATAACACGCATAGAGATCGTTAAATAAAACTTGCTCAATAACCGCTAAGGGGTGGGGTAAAGGGTAGATATGGATATGATGACCGGTTCCCTAATGCCACGTGTAGCCCCTTTCTGAGGAGTGATTACCGGGCATTGTACTGATGTGATCCTATAGGATAAACAACCTAGGACTCCCCTATCCCTTACACATGTGTGCTTAGACCGCAAATCTTTTCAAAATATTTATTTGTTTACACTTTAATTGCTTATTTGCTACTTGTTTAAATTCACAAAGCTTGTTTGGCCGGGAACCACCGTTGTGGACTTTGAGGGGTGCCTAACACCTTCCCCTTGAAGTAATTTCAAGCTCTTACCCAATCTCTGGTTATTCAATCTATGATGTCAATGACCCTTAGTAGGTACCCTAATGCACCATAATTCGTTTGGTGGCGACTCTTCAATTCCTTATATACCCTTTTCCAAAAAGGAAACGAGTTGTCCCAATAATGTCAAAACCCTTACTGATCCGAAAGGAGAGGAAAAAGGGGGCGCGACAACATGGCGACTCTGCTGGGGATTTGAGGCTTTTACCATTTCAAACTGCTTTGTGAATTCATACCTTTACTAATACTTGCACCCTTTCCCTTTCCCATTTATGTGCAATTAATTGTTTATTTCTTTCAAGTATCTAATCTTTCTCAAAAACAAACTAACATGTTTCTTTGTTTCCCTTTGTAACCGCTTTAAATTATAACTGCTGTATTTACTGCTTTCATAACGTGCAAATACATGTCAACATGCTTTTATTGCTTATTTATTTTTGCATAATCATGCTCAACATCATATTCCACTCGTGCTAATACAAATCCTATAGCAACACTTGATGAGTGGTTGCGATCTTCCTATTTTATATCATCCTTAAATTCGGAAAGGCTTATTTGCGGTAAAACCAGTCGATCAGCGGTGCAGTCGATGGTTTCGTGCCTTCCCCCTTGAGTTGTCCGCTCAAGGGTACCACTCTAAAACCCCATAGAAACCATACGCTGTTATACTGTGCATGCATCATGGTCAAACCTAGCCGGGTTAATGTGTCGTCCGCACAATAACTCTTTAAGATAGCCTTGTCCAAAGTCCATCGAGGTTTTCATAATCCCAACGGACATAATCACGTTCTATGCATTTATTTGGAGAACTAAATGCTTGTATACTAATCATAAATGTATAAATAGTCGAGTCTGGTGGGGGTAAGGGCCTAACTATTTTTGTCTTGCAGAAAATGAGGCACGAGATCCCCAAATTCGGTATGGTTAGCAATATCCCTCCAATGCTCTTGAACGGGAGGGAGGATCTTCTCTCCAGTGATAAGAAACACGTAAATAAATACCTGGGTAATTTACCGTCTCTCCTAGACATTCAACCCAACAACATCTTGATCGAGGCTGCCACCTTATTTTGGGATAGTGAAAGGGATGTATTCCGCTTTGGGAATATTGAGATGACACCGCTTCTAGAAGAGATATGAGGACTAGCTGGGTTAGTCTGGGAAACCCCTGGGTTGTTGGTGCCTGAGAACCGCACATGCAAGGGTTTTCTGAAAATGATGGGTCTGAAGAAGAACGCTGAGTTAGAGTGTTTGAAACAGTCATACATACCCTTTGAGTACTTATATGAAAGGTACGGTCACAACAAATCATACCGCACCTACCACGACGAATTCGCCATTACATCTTTGGGGCACATCCACCGTAGGGTATTTGTATTCATTGCATATTTTCTGGGACTAATAGTGTTTCCAACAAAGAAATAAAGGATTCACACCAGGTTGGCTATGGTAACCAAGGCTTTGATGGAGGGGATTGACGGGCAAGCCTTCAGCATTGTCCCTATGATCATCTCTGACATTTACCAAGCCTTAGAACGTTGTCAAAAAGGAGCTAAGCACTTCGAGGGTTGCAATCTGTTACTACAACTGTGGCTCTTAGAACATCTCCAAAAGGGCCAATACCACCAAGAACTTTCGCGAAGAGCTTGGAACGATCACATTGCTTTCCACTACCCCAAGCAGATGATATATATTCCCGACAGGTTTGCTCAGCCAGAGACTACCAAGGAATGGGTAGAGTCCTTTGATAACCTAACTGAGGAGAAGGTATAGTGGATGTTTGAGTGGTTCCCAACGGACGAATTCATCGTCAGGTCCAGGGATGCACCACACCTAGTGCTGATTTGGTTGAGGGGGATATATCCTTACGTTCCTCTCCGATTCATGAGACAATAAGGCAGAAAGCAAGTTGTGCCAAGGGTCGACAAGATGAGCCATTTTCCAACTGACTTCCAGGATGATGATGTTCCCTACAAGTGCCAAGCCCAACACATGTGGCACTGTAAAATCATAATGGATAAGAACACAATTGAACCAGACAGGTACCATGCAGGATGTGCACCTTTCTACCCGGCGTGGTTAGAAGATGACTTGGATGGGTTAGTCAGGCCAGGGATCAGCCGAGGCCACAGAATCATAGACGAGAGTGCCGAGGCTCAGATCAAGTACAATCAGCTGCGCAAGAGGATCCACGAATCTGAGAATGAGCACCGGGAGATACATGAAACCAACAAAAGGTTGATCGAAGAATGGGAAGACATGGCCATCCGTTCCAACAGGAAGCTGGAATACTTGGAGCGAGGAATAGTCGAGCTGGAAGGTAAAATCATCAAGAGGGTCGAAGACTGTCAGAAAGCTGAGGGGAATGAAGGAGGACACCTGGACAAAGCATACCTATTGATGGGGTTGCGCGAGCTAGGGAACCTGTTCGATGGGATCAAGGATGCTGAGTATGGGGAAGGTCCTTCTGGGACCAAGTAGGCTAGGTTTTCCTTTTCTCTTTTATCAATGTAATAAGGCCAATGGTCATTAGTGACTTTATTTCCTGCTTATTATTTTAATGTCGTTTTAGATTCGTCTATTTATATTAATGAAATAAGGCATTCTAACATCTAAGTTCTCCAAATCAATTTGTCGCTAGGACCACCTTGGGCACAACTAGGCTCCCAAATTAGGACACACTTTATATTCCTGCACTATGTGTTTAAATACTACAACATTTTCTCATGATCCTCACTGACTTGGCTACCTTTTGTTTTTGTTTTTGCTTTCTTTTGATTATTCCCTTCCCCAAAGGCTAGTTCGTGCATTCTGGCATCATCATCATACTATACAAGATCCAGGGGCCCTCCGCCTTCTCCTCCTCCTAGTCCACCTAATGGCAAAAGCAAAGGCAAAGGAAAAATGGAAGATTTGAGCAATATCAGAAAGGAAAACACAATGCCAGCTGAACGAACAGAAGCTTCTGACGGTCGAGGTACTCAGGTTCAGAACGATGTTATGACACAAATCGAGCAAAGGTTGTTGAAGATCCAAGGGGCGCTTGAACATGTCCGGAATTTGGCGAATTTATCCTTCTCACTCACTGTCCTAGATGTCAACCATCCAAACATCCAAAATCGCATACCTCCTCAGAGTACCCCCAACAAACAGAATCCTCCCACAACTCATCACCATACAACTCCACCAAAAAATCCAACTATCCCACCACTATACAACACTTTCCACACTCCAAGAAACACCCCACTGATCGTCATTGAACCACAAAACTCCACATATGACCACCTTTACGTCCAGGCACCAGGCCATCATAACAACCCGATCTACGTGGAGACTATACCTCACTCCACCTAACCCATTTCATACACACCTGAATCCTGTGAGAAGGATATGCTTATCAAGAATCTGGCTGAAGAACTCAAGAAGCTGACTAGCCGAGTTCAAGGTCTTGAAGGAAGTAAGGAGTTGAAGGGTTGAACTATGAAGATCTCTGCATACAGCCCGACGTTGAACTACCTGAGGGTTACAAACCTCCTAAGTTCGAGATGTTCGATGGTACAGGTGATCCTAAGGTCCATCTGAGGACCTATTGTGATAAATTGGTGGGAGTAAGAAGGGATGAGAAGATTCATATGAAGTTATTCATGAGGAATCTCACAGGAGGTGCTTTGTCTTGGTACATCAGCCAAGACCCTAAGAAGTGGTCCAATTGGGTGAACATGGCATCAAACTTCATGGACCAGTTTAGGTTCAATACGGAGAATGCACCGGATGTATTCTATATCCAGAACCACAAGAAGAAGCCCATAGAAACTTTCCGCGAGTATGCTACTCGTTGGAGGTCTGAAGCAACTAAGGTCAGACCTGCCCTAAATGAAGAACAAATGAACAAATTCTTTGTCCGGGCACAAGACCCGCAATATTATAAGAGACTGATGGTGATTGAAAACCACAATTTTTTTGACATCATCAAGTTAGGTGAGAGAATTCAAGAAGGGATTAAAAGCGGAATGGTTACCAATTTTGAAGCATTACAAGCTACGAACAAGGCCCTGCAGTCTGGTGGCATATCCAAGTAGAAAGATGTGGTGGTCGTAATGGTTGCACAGGGACCTAAATCCCCACTGACATATCGAACCTCTCCACTCACCTACCACGCACCCCCGCCCACATATCAGTCAACACTTCCACCAACATATCAGTCACCTCCACCACCTACCTATCAGCCTACTTCTCCCAGATATTCCCAGCCAGCTCCTGTTTATCATACTTACAACTCTCAACCATCTCACTTCCAATCACCCCATGCTCGCCAAAATTTCCCGAGACCTCGACCCAATTTCGACGACAAGCTGCCCAAGCAATATACTGCCATTGCTGAGCCTATTGACCAGCTATATGAAAGACTGAAAGCCACCAGTTATGTCACTGATATCCCTGTTCTAACCCCTGAGAATCCCTCTCGGTGGGTCAATCTGAATAAGACCTGTGCATACTATTCCGGCATGAAGGGGCATACAATTGATGAATGTCGCTCACTGAAAGATAAGATCCAGTCTCTGATCGATAATAAGGTCATCCAAGCAAAGAAAGCTCCTCTAAATGTCCGCAACAATCCTCTTCCAGACCATAGGGGTGGAGGCGTCAACATGATAGAGATAGAAGAAGATTGGGACCCATAGGGGTCAATCGGGTTGATCATAGAAGATGATGACCCAAAGAAGCCAGCAGTCACTCTTAATCCTATCATAGTCCAGATTCAGCCATCCGAAGATGTTGAGGTAACTGCGTTAGTCCCATTCGAGTTTGAAGCGGCACCGCCTGCAGATGCACCCGCGCCATTCGAGGTTGAAGTTATGCCACATGCTAAGGCACCTGTTCCATTTGAAGTGAAAGTAGCTACACCAATCACAATGACGGTGTCAACCACGCCGCCTTTCTACACTAACGCTTTTTCCTTGGGACTATGTAGCTGAGGCAAGGAGGAAAGGTAAAGTCAAGGTAGAGGAAGCTGTTGCTGCACAGGGGATGACAAGGACCGGCATGGTCTATACCCCTGAACATTTGGCAGAGTCTAGCAAACATGCTTCTAACAGACCACCCATCATTTAGACAAGCCTAGATGATCTTTGGAGGAAGGTGAAGGCCAAATAATACTTAGTCATTGATCAACTGAACAAAACTCCAACCCAAATATCCATTCTGTCATTGCTGCAGAATTCAGAAACAAACAGGAATGCTTTGACGAAGGTGCTGAACGAAGCATATGTGCCAAATAACATCACCAGTGAGGAAATGGACAATATGGTAGGACAAATGTTGGAGAGTCATATGATCACTTTCCACGAGGATGAGTTTCCGCCCAAAGGGTTAAGTCACAACAAAGCACTGCACATCACTGTGCAATGTGAGGACTACTTCATCACCAGGATTCTGATCGACGGGGGATCCAGCCTCAACATCTGTCCATTGACAACACTCAAGAAATTGGGCAAGGGGTTGTACGAGATCAGAGAAAGGTCTATAAATGTAAAAGCTTTCGACGATTCTCAGAGGTCTACCATTGGGGAAATCAGTCTTTGTCTGCAAATGGTACCCACATGGTTCGAGGTTGAATTTCAGGTAATAGACATATCGGCATCCTACAACCTGTTATTGGGACGACCGTGGATACATGACGTTGGGGCTGTGGCATCAACATTGCATTAGACAGTGAAATTTGAATGGAACCACCAGGAAGTGATCATCCATGGAGATGGAAGAAACCCTATCTATAGTTGCCAGACCATCCCGGTGGTTGAAAGTAGAAGGAGGCTGGGTGGAAAAACTTATCACCATATTGAATGGGTCAACGCAATAGAAAAAGACAAGTGGTGGGACAATAAGATCGAAAGCATACTGAACTGGAGTGGGTACGAGCTTGGCAGAACACTCGGCAAGAATCTCTAAGGGATATTCTAGCCAATACAACTCAAGCGCCATGACACCACTTTTGGGATGGGATACAAGTACACATGGCAAGACTACAAGAACTGGTCACCACCATGGCGCGATCCTTATTACCCATTGGAACATCCTATACCACATCTGAAGTAGACCTTTCAGCAGGCCGATATCATATGGGGGTCAGAAGAAGAAGAAGCATTGGCAGCCTTGAAGAACCTATTCTTGGAAGATGATGATATGGACTGTTGCGTCATTGTTGAGGAGGAGGAGGAGGAAGGCCCTTCCTTCCAAACCGTGAGCAAAGGATCATTCCTTAAGAATTGGACTGTCAGAACATCCAGGGCCGAGTTCCGGGGTAGCAAGGCTGAACAAGCATTGTTTGTTTTTATTTGCTAATGATTTCCTTTTCGCATTTCCATTTTTGCAATAAGATCTTCAATGTTCCAAAACATTTGTTTAAATTATCAAAAGCGTTTTTATGTTTTAATGAATCAATATTTATTATTACCGTTTTCTCTCATAACTTATTTCAATACAACATTACTATTTCCTATCTTGATGAACCAATGACTGTGACATGCAACGAGACAACGCAGCATAAGGACAGTGATTCTGAAGAGGAAGATGTCATACCTGATAAAATTGTCAGAGAAGTTGAGGATTTCGAGAACAGACCTAAGTCCAACCTAGACGAGACTGAGGTAGTCAACCTGGGAGATTCATAGAATGTTAAAGAAACTCGTATCAGCATCCATTTGTCGCCGTCAGAGAAGGAGGAATACACACAATTCTTGAAAGAGTATGAAGACATATTTGCATGGTCGTACGATGACATGACTGGTCTAAGTACATCCATTTTGGCTCACAAGCTTCCAACCAATCCAATATGCCCGCCGGTAAAACAGAAGCTTAGAAAGTTCAAGCCTAACATGAGCCTGAGAATCAAAGAGGAAGTTACCAAGCAAATCAACGCCAAGTTTCTCAGGGTAGTTGAATATCCGACATGGTTAGCCAACATCGTGCCAATGCCGAAGAAGGATGGGAAGGTCAGGGTTTGTGTCGACTATCAGGATCTCAACCGGGCCAGTCCAAAGGATGATTTCCCTATTCCAAACATACACATCCTGATTGAAAATTGTGCCAAGCATGAACTTCAGTCGTTCGTGGATTGCTTTTTCGGTTACCAGCATATTTGAATGGATGAGGAAGATGCTGAGAAAACGGTTTTTATTACGTCGTGGGGAGTATACTGCTACAAGATGATGCCCTTCGGTCTGAAGAATGCTGGGGCCACTTACCTGAGAGTTATGACCACCATCTTCCATGACATGATACATAAAGAGATCGAGGTATATGTGGATGATGTCATCATCAAGTCCAAGAAATCCACCGAACATATAGCAGATCTGAGGAAGTTTTTCAACAGGCTGCGGAAATACAACTTGAAACTAAACCCCGCGAAGTGTGCATTTTGGGTTCCTGTTGGAAAATTGCTTGGGTTCATCGTCAGCCGCCGAGGGATAGAATTGGATCCATCAAAGGTCAAATCCATCCAAGAGCTACCACCGCCAAAGAACAAAAAAAATGTGATGAGTTTCCTGGGACGCCTTAATTGCATCAGCCGGTTCATAGACCAGTCCACGGTCATATGTGAACCGATCTTCAAGATGCTAAAAAAAGATGCCGCAACCAAATGGACCGAGGATTGTCAAAAAGCCTTCGACATAATTAAGGAATACTTTTCAACACGGCCAGTCTTGGTACCGCCATAACCAGGTAGACCCCTGCTACTCTACCTCGTAGTATTAGATGGATCTTTCGGCTGCGTTCTGGGGCAGCACGACGAGACAGGGAGAAAAGAGCATGCTATATATTATTTGAGTAAGAAGTTCACTCCTTATGAGGCACGGTGTGCTCTATTAGAACGTACCTATTGTGCTCTAACCTGGGTAGCACAGAAGCTGATGCATTACTTCTGTGCCTACACAACATATCTCATATCAAGGATGGATCCCTTGAAATACATCTTTCAGAAGCCCATGCCCACTGGAAAGCTAGCCAAGTGGCAAATCCTGCTGAGTGAGTTCAACATCGTCTATGTGACTCATAAAGCGGTCAAGGGACAAGCATTGGCAGACCATCTTGCCGAGAACCCTGTGGATGGAGAATACGAACCCCTGAAAACGTATTATCCCGATGAAGAAGTGTCATTCATAGGAGAAGACATTGCAGAATCCTATGACGGTTGGTGTTGTTTGATGGAGCAGCGAATTTTAAAGGAGTCGGCATTGGAGCTGTCCTGGTATCGGAAACTGGTCAACATTATCCGATATCTGCTAAACTCAGATTCCCCTGCACTAACAATATGTCAGAGTATGAATCCTGCATCCTAGGGCTCAACATGGCCATTGACATGAATATCCAGGAACTGCTGGTAATTGGTGATTCAGATTTGCTAATACACCAAGTACAAGGAGAATGGGCTACTAAGAATTCCAAGATACTGCCGTATCTACACCATGTGCAGGAATTGAGAAAGAGGTTCACGAAGACGGAATTTCTGCACGTCCCCAAAATTTAAAATGAGTTCGCCGATGCATTGGCCACTCTATCATCCATGATACAACATCCAGATAAGAACTTCATTGACCCTATTCTAGTGAAGATCCATATCTAGTCGGCATACTATGCCCATGTTGAAGAAGAAGCAGACGGAAAACCATGGTTCCACGATATCAAGGAGTATTTGTCAAAGAGAGAGTACCCATAGCTTGCAAATCATACTCTGAAACGCACGCTTAAGAGATTGTCCAATAATTTCTTTCACATCGGAGGAACCCTGTACAGGAGAACTCCCAACTTGGGATTATTGAGATGTGTCGATGCAAAGGAAGCCTCCAAACTACTTGAAGAGATACATGCTGGGACATGTGGCCCACATATGAAAGGTTTTGTCTTGGCCAAGAAGATACTCAGAGCGGGTTACTTCTAGATGACCATGGAAATGGACTGCATCCAGTATGTCCGAAAATGCTACCGATGTCAGGTACATGCATATATGATAAAGGTACCCCCAAACGAGCTCAATGCAACAAGCTCACCTTGGCCATTCGTCACCTGGGGAATGGATGTCATTGGACCAATCGAGCCTACAACCTCAAATGGACACAGGTTCATCTTAGTAGCTATTGATTACTTCACCAAATGGGTCGAAGCAGCTTACAAAGCAGTGACTAAGAAAGTCGTGACTGACTTTTTTCGCGACCGTATTGTTTGTCGATTCGGAGTTCCAAAGTCGATCATCACCGACAACGGCTCCAATCTCAACAGTGATCTGATGAAAGCCATGTGCGAGACTTTCAAAATCAAGCACAAGAATTCCACAACCTATAGACCTTAGATGAATGGAGTTGTAGAAGCCGCCAACAAGAATATCAAGAAGATATTTAGGAAGATGATAGAGAAACACAAACAATGGCACGAGAAGTTATCATTTGCCTTACTGGGATACCGCACCACAGTCCGTACATCAATTGAGGCAACTCCTTACTTGTTGGTTTATGGTACGGAAGTTGTTATTCCTGCCGAAGTAGAGATTCCTTCCCTAAGAATCATACAAGAAGCTGAGCTCAGCGATGCAGAGTGTGTAAAGAGTCGTTATGAGAAACTATCCCTCATAGATGGGAAACAAATGAGTGAAATATGTCATGGTCAACTTTATCAGAATAGAATGTCTAGAGCTTTCAACAAAAGAGTCAAGCCAAGACAGTTCACACCGGGGCAACTGGTGTTAAAGGAGATCTTTCCACACCAAGATGAAGCCAAAGGGAAATTCTCTCCCAACTAGCAAGGTCCGTATATGGTTCACCGAATATTGACAGGAGGAGCTCTTATACTTGCAGAAATGGACGGAGAGATCTGGCCTGAGCCAGTCAATTCAGATGCAGTCAAACGATACTATGTGTAACTCTTTATGCTTTTCTCAATGATGTAAACTAAACTACGCCTGACCTGATTCTCATTTGGGTTCGGTCACAATTCAATAAAAATTTCATTTCTCCCGCAATTGTAAACTGGGGCAGAATTTTGAGGAGGACCCTCAAAATTCTGAAGCAAGTTCAGCCGATTGCAGCATGCACAACAATCAGAGACGTCAACCTATCTAACTGGGGCAGAATTTTGAGGAGGACCCTCAAAATTCTGAAGCAAGTTCAGCCGATTGCAGCATGCACAACAATCAGAGACGTCAACCTATCTAACTGGGGCAGAATTTTGAGGAGGACCCTCAAAATTCTGAAGCAAGTTCAGCCGATTGCAGCATGCACAACAATCAGAGACGTCAACCTATCTAACTGGGGCAGAATTTTGAGGAGGACCCTCAAAATTTTGTAGCACGAGAGGTTGCAATGTCTTGAACCATGTCACGGTCGTCAGTTCATCTAAATTTATCAAAATATATTTTATACTATGTCTTTACAAAATCATGCTTGCTTGCTTTAGAAAAATAGCTTGTTTAGCAAAGAACGAACATGCTCAAAGTCACAATTCTCGAAACCATCACACTTGCCGACATTTTCTATCACCACAAAGGATAACATGCTCCGTAGTCATAATTCTCGCAACAATCGCAATACTGCAATCTACTACCAGCTAAGAAATCTTACTATCATTTGCTATTTATTCTTCTGCATAAGGCTAATCTATGCCTTCCCTTGCATAAGTCTAATCTCTGCCTTCCCTTGCATAAGGCTAATCTCTGTCTTCCCTTGCATAAGGCTAATCTCTGCCTTCCCTTGCATAAGGCTAATCTCTGCCTTCCCTTGCATAAGTCTAATATCTTCCTTCCATTTGCATCAGGCTAATCTCTGCATTCTCTTGCATAAGGCTAATATCTGCCTTCCTCCGCATGAGGCTAAGCTTTGCCTCCATTTGCATAAGACTAATCCGCTGCCTTCCTATCTGCATGAGGCTAAGCTCTGCCTCCATTTGCATAAGGCTTATCTCTGCCTTCATTCTGCATAAGGCTAACCGATGCCTTCCTATCTGCATGAGGTTAAGCTCTACCTCCATTTGCATAAGGCTAATCTCTGCCTTACATCTGCATAAGGCTAATCTCTACCTTCATTCTGCATAAGGCTAATATGTACCTTCCACATCTTGCATGAGTCTAAGCTTTGCCTCCATCTGCATAAGGCTAAGCTCTACCTTCATTTGCATAAGGCTAATCTCTGCCTTCATTTGCATGAGACTAAGCTCTATCTCCATACTTGCATGAGGCTAAGCCCTGCCTCTAATTTAATTTTTCACCGAGACTAAACGGTGTCTCTCAAGCATTATTTACTTTGCTTTTATTTTGGGCTAAGCTCTGCCCTCCAATTCACAAGACTAAGCTCTGTCTTGTCAGCATTATATTATTGCATCTCATGGGCTGAAATATCACCAACTTGTCCAAAGGCGTCATAGTCTAACGACATCCTCGTCATAGCCGGAAGACACCATGTCATGGCCTGAGGATCTATCTCAACTTGCATATCATTATTCAAAGGCGTCATAGTTCGGAGGCACCATCTTCATGGCCCGAGAACATCATTCCATAGCCTGCGAATCTCTCATCAAACAATTCATGGCCCAGGACATCATGGTCTGAGGACGTCATCCCTAACCGTCCGAAGACAACTTTCATAGTCCAACGGGAACCTGCATCATGTTTAAATTTATGCACAATATATGCTTGTAGTACTCTTATTTGCAGGTGACTCGGCGAGCAACGGCTATCCCAGCAGGAGAGATCCCGCTCCAGTTCTCCCCAACCATATCAAACTCGATCTCCCCGTAAACCGTTCATTCGCTCACCCCTAGATGTTGTGTCCGTTCTTGCAACGATTTCACCGGTATATCTCGCCGATGAATCCGGAACTACATACGACATGATTCCTATAAAACCAGGGATATGCAGGCAGCTCAGAAGCCAGGGTGCGACCTAAAACTCTCAAACCATTTTTCTCGATCAAAATTGGCCATCATATCTTTACCCGACAACTCTTTCATCCTTTCCGGGTAAAGAGGGGCAGTTATTGATACCCAATTTCTCCCCAGAATATTTTAAATTGCATATATACCTTCAAAATCATGCATTGATAGCAATTGGTATTTTTCCATAATTTTCTTATATTTTATTAATTTATCCAGCATTTTATTTTCAACAAATAATTATAAAATTGCATCATAAATAATTTCAAAAGTATTTCTTGATTTAATCTATTATTTATGGTCCTATTTAAATCAAATTATTTCATAATTAGCCAAATTGGCACCTCTTGGCTATAATTGTAATGACTTTGCAATTATAGCCCAAGCATATGATTTTATATTACTTTTTACATAAATTAGACATTTGTATTTTAAATATTAAATAATTATTTTAAATTATTTTCTATGCATGAAATTAATTTTTTATAATTATTAGCTATTTTATAAAATATTTTATTAATTCGAATTGGGTATTTAACAAATAGCCTAATTTCATTTCAATTCTAGCCTAAACTAAACTAGCCCCCAACCCCAACTAAATTAGCCCAAACCCAAGGCCCAATCCATTAATTCACCCGACCCAATTTCTTGTTTAATATGGATCGTTGATCATTTTTTATCAACGGACCAGATCCGTCCTTGCCTTAATTAACCTAAAAGATCCACCCCTTCTTCCCCTCATTCTCTCTTTCCCTCTGCCGTCTCATTCTCTCTAAAGCTCTCTGCCTAACCATGGCTCCTACTCGCCGGCCGTTGGCTCGCCGGTAACAATGGTGGTTCCACCACCATCCCTAGCCTCCATGGCTCCCACACATGCCGGATTCTTGCTACCCTGAGGTCCCCAAGGGACCATCGGCTGTTCAACTCACACCTATGGTCTGGTTCTTGTCGTTCTCAGGCCACCTTGGCCCGTCTGAGTAAGACCTTTCTATTTTTTCGGCTAGATCCATGGCTTCTAATCCGGAATCTCTCTATCTCTGGGTTATCTCTCTGAAACCCTAATTCATCTCTTGACTCTTTAGATCTGTAACAGATCTAAAGGTATTCTGAGTTATTTTGCTGTTTTCCATGATAATCTCTCCGATTTTTCAGAACGCCTCTTCGTCTTCAAAACTAGGGTTTCTTAACCCCTTTTTCAAAATGACTTTCCCTCTGATTTTCAGTATTTTTCTATGATTTTTACTATGTTTAAACGATTATTTAATTTTTTCCCTTTTATCTGATTCATTATGTTGAAAACCCTAAGTATTTTGATCTTAATCTTAGGTTCTGAGAACTGTCCTTGCATATTTGTTCGTCTAATTTGTTCGCATGTCTGTTATTCATGAATATGTTCTGGATTTCTTGTGATTTCTACCCCATTATTCTCTTTAAGGTTTCTGAGTTTGCTTCTCCTGCATATCTTACGTTTATTTCGTTATTGCAAGAAATTTGTGGAAATTTCCCCTAATCAGTACTATGTTCTAGCTGAATCCCTGATTTTATGTGATTTTTACCCTTCTGTGCTTATTAGGGTTTCTGATTTTTTGCTTCTCCCTGCCTATATTATGTATATTCCGTTAATTTGTGGTACTTTCATTTAGTTAATAATGTCTTCTATTTGAATCCCTGATTTCCTGTGATTGATATCCTTTACTGATCTCCTATGGTAATATTCTCTACTGATTTCTGACATATAAGTTATTTTCTTGCCTTATTATGTGATTGATTACACTGTTAATCGATTCTTACAAGTCTTTCCTTAATTAAGAATTTCTGAACCAAGCCTAGTTACTTAATCTATACTTACTGTTTGAATTATTTCTTTGAGCTATATATGGCCTCTTTCCTTATTTTCTACATGTCCTTACCGTTTGAAGTTAACTCCCTTAATTAAGGGAGTACTTATACTGATTTTATACTAATTGATACCTAGTTCCATAATTACTGCATGACTTTGATTCTTACCTTATTATTCTACCTAGTTTCAAACTATATACATATATGTTCTCTCATTAACACAAACACCGAACACATTAGTTCAAAAAACTTTCTCTCACACTCAAAGCTTTTTGCTTTCTTTCTTTGTTACTTGCTACTGTTCTGAGTTAGCCGGCTGCAAGCCAAGGCTAATTATTGTGCTCTCCTATTCTTCACTTTGTGTTTACTATCTCTTTACTGGTATGTTCTGATTTCAATTCAAGTCCCAAAACCAACATGTTTCTTTTACTGCTTCAGTTTATCATGTTTCTGATATGTTTCTATCTATGGTTTTGCTGTTCAACATGCAATTGACATGTTTACTTTATTGCTTCATCTAGCATGTTATGTTATGTCTTACTCCCTTTAGACCAACATGTTCTTGTAAACTTATAGTCTGTCTCAATACTTGTCTACTTGTTATCCAGTTTTGATATGCATCTACTTTTGCAAACTGATTGGTCACTTTAAATGTCTGATTATATGCTGGTTCTGAAATTCATACTATGTTGGTACCCTTAGCTATTCCCTTATCCCATAAACCCATACAAGAACTTCTATGCCCCATGTGTACTATGTGCTCTATATGTCCCCAATTACCATCACCCTTGTGTGAAGGATTGTTCTCTGAGTGTTGCTGAACCTGTTTGGCTCTATGTTTGACTTGTTGTTTGTTTGATTACCCCACTTTTATAAAAAAAAAATTGTTTTACTGAACAACTCTCTTATTTTAAAAACTATTTCAACTAAGTCTTTTTCAATATTGTTTTCCTATCAAACCTTTTCAAAACCACGTCAAGCACTCTCGCTCTACTCTTAGGTCCTTAAGTTCTTCCCCTCCAGCGTGTGACTGCTTTGGGATCCCTGTGAGATCCCTCTGAACTCTGATGCACTGGGGCTGGCACTTCCACACTGCACTTACTCAGTTATGGTTGTGAGATCTGGGTGTGAGCACTACCCGGGATCCCTTGAGGTCCTTAGGGAACTCTGACACACCCGGACATGAAAAGGCTATGAAACACTTGGACATTTGAGGTTATGAAATCTGGGACCGCTTTAGGCTCCCTATAATATTACTTCTCCTTTTCTTTTCTACTTATGTAATTCATTCAAGTACTGGTTTGTAATAATTATTGTAAACGAATATTGGGGATGGTTAGTGAAATGGGGAGGGTAACCATGTAGTTTTATTAACGTTATTGGGTAGAATGCATGTTATAGGCTTTACTTTATCTATACTTGCATTAGAATCCCTGCTTTAGGACCACTACATTCAAATAATGCATTAGATACCATGTTCTTAGGTTTACTGCTTCAGCATCTCAATTGACACTAATACATGTTTATCACTTAGAAATCCTGCTACTAGGTTAATAAATAGCATTAACATGAAAGCTGGTATTCCTGTGCATTCAAAATCTGTCTTAATAACTCTGTAATTTTTGCGCATTTAGAGATCCTGCCTCTAGGACTCATGTCTTAACCATTCTGCATCTCTATGTGTATATTAGATACCATGCTCTAAGGTCGCGTTTAAAACGCCTAGTTAAACTACTGATGCATGAAAAAGGACATAAGACAGTCTCACGTATAATTACCCTGTGTTAAATAAAACTGTAACAATCCATGTTTCTCAAATTTACAACACTTAGAACAACATGCTTTAGGTAAAACAACCTCTAAACTGTTTTAATAACTCTGGTGATTATTGTGCATGATCCAACGCCTAGGAAAGCCTTAGGTATTCAACCTTTATAAAAACTGGAAAACTGTTTTCTCTTTGTGTTTACTGCTTAATGGCTAACAGGCTTAAAATCAGTAGGCAAACTGATTAGGGCCCCTGCTTCTGAGTTTATAAAACAAAGCTGCATATCTTATGTATTTTGATATTCACTTAGACATCATGCCTTAGGATCTTGTCTAATAAAAAATGCCTTTGTTTTTGTTTGAGTCGTGTTGTTTATGTACATTATTGTGGAGGTAAATCTGAGCCTCTTAATTGCCTTTTTCCTGCTCTTATCTGTTAAAGTCCTACTTGTTATTGCCTGTCGCATAGAATTTTCTCCTTTAAAAAACACTTAGGGGTTATGTCTAGAACTGCCTATATTAGAGGTCCTAAATTCCTCCAGGACCATTAAGAAGGGACGGGTAACAGCACACATAGAGATCGTTAAATAAAACTCTCTCAATAACCGCTAAGGGGTGGGGTAAAAGGTAGATATGGATATGATGACTGGTGCCCTAATGCCACGTGTAGCTCCTTTCTGAGGAGTGATTACCGGGCATTGTACTGATGTGATCCTATAGGATAAACAACCTAGGACTCCCTTATCCCTTACACATGTGTTCTTAGACCGCAAATCTTTTCAAAACCTTTATTTGTTTACACTTTAATTGCTTATTTGCTACTTATTTAAACTCACAAAGCTTGTTTGGCCGGGAACCACCATTGTGGACTTTGAGGGGTGCCTAACACCTTCCCCACTTGAAGTAATTTCAATCCCTTACCCAATCTCTGGTTTTTCAATCTATGATGTAAATGACCCTTAGTAGGTGCCCTAACGCACCATAATTCGTTAGGTGGCGACTCTTAGATTCCTTATATACCCCTTTCCAAAAAGAAAACGAGTTGTCCCAATAATGTCAAAAACCCTGACTGATCCGAAATGAGAGGAAAAAGGGGGTGCGACAGGCCTCCTCGAGCATGGACTCGGTATAGGAGGGCGACCCTGAGATCTCTATTATACCGGGTGCTTCCTTCGGAGCGGAACCGACATCTCGGGGGATCTCAGCCCCCGTCTCCACATTGATACCTCAAGTCTGAGGGAGGTCACCCTCCAGCATCTCCCCCTCGGCTACCGCTTGCTCCCCGGGAGGGGTCGATCCTTGGGCCAAAAAAATATCTTCTTCGGACTCATCCCTGATCCGAAGAAGCAAATCCGAGTTCGGTGCTCAGGAACTAGAGCTTTTCTTTGGCTTACGAGCCAATTTCTTCTTTGGTTTCACTGCGGAACTCTGGGAGCCTGAAACCTTCCTCTTCTTCTTCTTCTTCTTCATTTCCCCCGCTGCATGCTTGAGCTGTCCTGAAGCGGAGGGATCAACAGACAAGGACACGTCCTCGCCCCCTTCTAAGGGCCTAAGTTCGGTGGTCTTAGGCAAACCTTCAATAACAAAAGGGAAGAGGAATTAGTATAATAAAAGGTGGAAACATTGTATCGACTATTAATAAAGAGGCCTTACCAGGAGAACAGGTCTCCCATCGGCCCTTCGAGAGTTTGCTCCATCTGCGCTCGAAATACGACATCTGAGTACAGATGCCCTTGATCCATTCATTTAGCCGGGGACCGCATTTTGAACCCAGACAACAACTGCACATCCACCAACATGAATGAGAAGATAGAAATTGAAGAGAAAGAACTTTGACGTTAAAAGAGAGATAGCACTTACGAGACGCATTCCACTTCTTAGGGAATGACATATATTTGGGAGGGATCAAATCCTCGGTTTTCACTCGAACAAAGCGTCCTTGCTACCCCCCGATCTCGGTCTTCATTGATAATAAAAATTGGGGCCTTGTTAGCCCGGCGACCAAGCTTGATCAGTCCCCCTCGGAATATTCGGTGACTATATAATCAAATTAGGTGGTCGATCGTGAACTGAAGAGACTCGGTCTTGTTCACAAAGTAGCAAAGGATGATCACAATCCTCTATAGCAATGGAAGGATTTTCCCAAGACACACCTCCTACCTATTGAAAAAGTACAGAATGACTGGGTCCACCGGACCCAATGTGCAGCGGTAAGTACAAACACTTAAGTACCTCTCCGCGTGAGCAATAACGACATCCTCGTTCCCATGGACTAATAAGTCCTTGCACTCCCAATTGCAGTCATTTCGCTATGGGAAGAACGTCTTTGGTCACGGAGAAAATGTACCTTGACACCCCTTCACCTGGTCCTGCTTGCGTGAGGGTTTCTCGACCTTGAAGTCGTCTACAGTTGAGCAGCCCCAGGAATAAAAATTTTCAAGGGAGACTCGGGGACTGGTTCGTCAGCAGTCACCTCGGGAGAAGTCGTTGCGAGGGAAACTACTTCGGGAGCAACCACATCGTTACCAGCGGCCGGTTGAGAAGTTGAAGTGGCAACTTGTTGAGGAACAAATTTAGATATTTTAGCCATTGTTATTTGAAGAGGTTTGAGAACTCGAGAGCTGGGTATAATGATTTGTAGAAAATCTGGGTAAACCCTAGAAATTGTTGTGAAATCTTGAAAAAATAAGGGAGAAGAAATGAAAGTTGAAGAAGGCTTATATAGAAAAAAGTTCGCGACGCTTCGCATTCGGAGGTAACCAACCGATGGTTGACACGTGCTCGAAGTCAGAACGACATGACTGATGGGACGTTTCGGCTTCTTAGTCGCTTTCTGTTATAACGTACGAGGGAAGGATCCAGGGAACATCTGTTGTTTCTCATCATCTCGGCAAACCTACACTCTAAAAAATTATGGGACTATCTGTATACGGGTAAAATCGGAGGTAAGAAGTCCCCGACTTCCCAGTGGGGCGAACGAAGAGAGGACATAACTGCGCGTAGTCAAGACCAAAGCCGAGAGCTACCCGTATCAAAGCTCGAGCAAAACACCTGCTCCCGGAGCGATCGAGGTCATGCTCCCGGAGCCACCAAGGTCTCAGAGCCATCGAGATCATGTCCCATGACCTTATCTGAATAACGTGACCTCAGAAAGCATTGCCAAATGACCGCACCCGATCAACAAAGGACTGTGATATCCGTGCCGAACCAGATCTCACAGCGTCAGCTCGTATCAACGGTAAATCAGTGATTAGTGAGAAGAAAGGTTTTTTTAACCTTTTTTTAGAATTGTACTTAGGGTAAAATTTCCCTAATATATAAAAGGAAGCTGACTATTCATTAGAGCATTGTAACACGCATACCAAGACAATATACATCTATTTTTTCTCTAGTTGTTAAAAGTTCTTATTAGTGTTCATAGTTACTCATAGATATTTGGCTCCAAAACGAGGGCAGAATAATCACTTGGCTCATATCTAAGCTTAGACTTAACATTATAACTGGTTTGATTATTTGTTTTTCCTTCAATTCGGTGATCTAACGTTATTGATCATTTGTGTTGGATTAAATTCACATATTCTTAAAATTACGTATAAATACAATTGTTATTTATTTTTACGGGTAAACAGTTTGGCGTCCACCGTGGTGCTAAGGATAATAATGATAGTTTGATACAAATTTTCGTAACATACTATATTTTACACTTGCTCTATAAGATTTTAATTGCAGATTAACTCTATTATATATCAGTGACAAAGTTGAAATCTCAATTTTAACATTTGTTGCGTAAATGGCCAATGTTATGAGTCTCAGTTTTAGCTACTTAATTTGTATTTAAATGCCAAAAAATAATAACCAATTTTCTTCTTCTAGTTACGGTCTTCGATTTTAAATGGTCAAAAAGGGGTAAAAATTCTGATCGTAACATGACCTAGTTCTTTCGTTAACTTTTGAGGAATGTTGTTACTTTATTTATGTGGGAATATGGAAACCACATAATTTTTTTTGAAGGTTGAAATGAGAGAAGAGATAGAAATTAAATCTCAAGATGCTGATTCCCATTTGGTACTTTATAAAGTTCCTCTTTCTTACTCACTGCTGATGGCTGGAGGAAGTGTCTTTCGGTGCATGCAATTTCAATGAATTTATATATAAAAATTTATTAAAATATTAACAATTATTATATTTGAATCCATAATTTATGCATGTGTAATATATGTGTATTTATGTACTATATATATATATATAATTGTGTATAATCAATGTATAATATATGTATATGACTAAAAAAAATAATCAATTAATATGGCCGGTTATATGTGTAAAAAATCCCTTTTTTATTTTTTATTTTAATTAATAAATGAAAGTGGGATGCATAAACTGATAATGCCGACTTTTTTCACACTGTTAGTACAATTTAACTAATTAAAAGAGGATTTTATTGTATATACTTTTAAGGTTATCATATTAGGCTTCCTATGAAAGTTATATATGTTAATGTAGGTCAATTATTGTACGTGATAATATAAAGATTGTAAGCATTGTTAGTATCGTAACGTCCATAAACAAATTGAAAGGGGATGTAATAAGCATGTTGGTACTTTTTATTTACTACATAAAATTCGAAATCATCTAATATCCAAGAACAAATTTTAGTTTAAGAATAATGATGTAAATGAAGACACTATAAATGCCAATATATATAT
>ML254613.1:0-81778 GCA_005239495.1 Nicotiana undulata | reverse complement strand
ATATACTAGTCTCTGGGTACGCGCTTTGCGCGTGTACCCATATCTATGAATATGAAAATTTTAAAAAATGTATATCAATATTATCAAAAGAAATTTTTGAGTGACAAAAACTAAAGAAAGAAGTATAAGTTCTTGATATCTTAGGGTGATCTTGATATATTTATTAGCTTGTTTCAAAAAGTCAAAACACCTTTACGGTGACACAAAACTATATACTTCGAGTAAAAATTAAAAAATCATACATGAAATATATTTATTTGAACACAAAAGAAAAAAAATGTTAAGCCTCGTAGGCTCTCTGATTTTTGTAGTAGACGTCATTAAACTCTCATCGGCATAAACGCCTCCTCTAACTTGTTGCAACACCAATGATTGTCCAAAGGCACCACCATATCCAAGAACTTATTAGATATGTCATCCATATCGGCAAGTGATTTGTTAGGCTCATAAGGTAACTCAAAATTGTAAAGTTAGTTTGCTATATTATCACTGTTGAAATTAATAGCAGACGTTGTCTTCCTTATAATACACGGAGCGCTAGCCAGTAAATATTACTACTATATTTTAGTTCATTTATAGAATAATATGTCTATCAAATATCATTAATAGTATTTTTATCTGGAATGTTTACAAAGCAAAGATTCTATGAATTTAATTGAGAATACAAAAGGCATCAGATATTTTTAATAGACCAGAAACATTAAGGAGTTATCCAATTAAGGCTAATGGACAAGACTATGAAAATGAAAATGACTAAAAGAGTTTCAACTTGATATTAGATAAATTTAGTTGGGACTACAAAAATGTTTTGCAAGTTTTAATTTTTTTTTATACGTTATATTATATTTTATATTTTCATGTAAAGTGTAGTAGAGAATTAAAGGCTCAATTTATTATGAGATGTTTTTACCTTTTGGTACTAAAATGATATAAAAATAATATTTAAATGAAGGGCAAAAATGTCACTTAGCTTTTAATGAATATTTTGGTCTTTTAATTTTACACTTTGATCTTTACACTTATAATATAGTATGATATGATATGATGATATATATATTTGCTTTATTTAGTCGGGATAACATAAATGACTCAACTTTTTTCTTCTTCTATTCTAACTGAGGCGTGTAATTGTTGGTTATTGTTGTTGTTTTATCTTTAATTGAAAGTACTCCTCCTTTCCTCATTAAAGTCAAAATTCCAGTCAATTTAGAGATAAATGTAAATTTTCAGTTACAAGTTTGCTACAGTCAGAACCATCAAATATTATATGCTACAGTGTTGGTTCATTTTTTTACCTAAGTAGGGACTTTGGAGAAATGTTTCAAAAAAAGTCTGAACTTACCAACCTCTAGCCATTAATCATATAGATGAGTCAATATATAACTTTTAAGGAAGATTGGAGGTGATTTGGACTGATTTGATATCAAAATTCGTAGTTAAGAATGAGTTCAAAAAGTTCTTCTACGACACATGTATCAAATATATATCGCGCATGTACGCAGGTATACATGGATATACATGTGATACACATTTGATATAAATATGTGATACATAGTGTGATACACCTATCTTTTTTTCATGTTCATCTTCTAGTTCGAATTTTCAATGCAAACCATCTCAAAACTCCACCAAATCATCCCAAAATTGAGATTTAAGCTCCTTAAGATGTACCTAATCTATTCTATATAACATCCATTCAAAAAAAAGCAAATTTGACCTTTTTTACTACAAAGAGTTAATTGGCTAAAATTAGTAATATTTTATAAATTTATTAATTTTTATAACAAGCTACTCATAAACGGACATAACTGGTATTCCCCCTAAAGTATAGGTGTTATTGGACAAGGTTTGTTATCAGCTGAAGAGTGGATAGAAACACAATGGTAGCCCAAAAGAAGGGTACACTTCGACCAAAAAGGAGAATGCTCGAAACTTGAAAGTGATTTTTAGAAATGGGTTTTGATGGGAATTTTGTGAAAATATTATGGGTAGCTAGTTTTTGGACCGGTAATCGAAAATAATCAGAGTGCTTGCAAAGTCAATAAAAAAACCATCATTTTATGCGGAGATAAAATTTGGACAAAAATAATGTAGCTGAAACATGAAAAGTTTTAGCATAATATGTTGGATTATGAAAGTCCTGCCTATAAACTTCTAGCATATTATGTTGGAACTCCAACACATTACGAAATTCTAGCACATCATGTTGGAATCTCATTTGTAAAAAGTTCGAACTCTACCATATTATGTTGGAATTTTTCATAAGGGTATTTTTATTCATATTTTATCTTTACGTGAAAAAAATAACTAAATTATTATTACTTTTGAAATTGTAATTGTTTCTCAATTATACCAATCGTAAATCATGTTATTTCTGATTTTTTTTCCGGGAATTTTCCTTATTCTAATGGAAAGCCCAATACATATACATATACGTTCTTTAAAAGAAGTGAAAAGGAAAATCTCATTCAAACTAGGCACAAAAAAAAAATACTGAATCCCTTTATCCAATTAACCTTTTAAACAAAATATCGAAGAAAGGGTATCAAGGAAGACGATAAGGCCCTGCCCCAGTAGTGTAATGTGTGGAGACTTGGGCACTGTAACGATATGACCGGTCGTTTTACGTTATTGGACCCCGTTCCCCTAAATGAGACTTTCCATAGTTGCTTTTAATGATTTATGACTTGTGGGGACGGGTGGTTCGGGATTTTGGAAGAGTTTGGAATGGTATAGGAACACTTGGTTCCTTAAGGTTGGCCTTTTTGGCCAAGTTTGACTTCGGTCAACATTTTGAGTAAACGACCTCGGAATTGAGTTTCGACGGTTCCGGTAGCTTCGTAGGATGATTTCGAACTTGGGCATATGTTCGGAATGGGTTTTAGATGACCCGGGAGCGTTTCGGCGCCCAATAGCGAAATAAGAGTTTCCTTAAGTTCAAATTCTGGCTTGGAACGTGTTTTTGTGTTATCGAGGTCCGAACGAAATTCCGAGACCGGGAATAGTTCTGTTATGTCATTTATGACTTGCTCGCGAAGTTTGGGGTCATTCCGAGTAGTATAGGTCGGTTCGGCGCATTGTTAGCGAATTCAAAGAACTTAAAGTTCTTAAGTTTAAGTCTAGGGGTTTTGAGGTGTGATTTTGAGTTTAGCGTTGTTTTGGATGTTCCGAAGTCTCGAGCGAGTTCGTATTAGGATTTGGGACTTGTTGGTATATTTGTACGGGGGCTCGGGTGGGCCCAGGTGCCGCTCGGGCACCAAACGAGGCCAAAAACCAGCAGCTATAACTGCTGGTGCACCAAATCTGGTGTGACCGCAGGTGCGGGACTGCTCATGCGGTCCAAGCCTCGCAGGTGCGGCTTCAGGTAGGCTGCCCTTTTCTCGCAGGTGCGGGCTCCTCTCCGCAGGTGCGAGCTTTGTCCCCCTTACCCAGTTCCGCAGGTGCAAGTATTTACTCACAGGTGCGGGACCGCTCATGCGGTCCAAACCTCGCAGGTGCGGCTTCAGGTAGGCTGCCTTTTTCTCGCAGGTGCGGGCTTCTCTCCGCAGGTGCGAGCTTTGTCCCCCTTACCCAGTTCCGCAGGTGCAAGTATTTACTCACAGGTGCGAGACCGCAGGTGCGGAACCACTGTAGGCAGTGA
Source organism: Nicotiana undulata (assembly GCA_005239495.1). Classification (NCBI taxonomy): domain Eukaryota; kingdom Viridiplantae; phylum Streptophyta; class Magnoliopsida; order Solanales; family Solanaceae; genus Nicotiana; species Nicotiana undulata. Next base: position 78,138 of record ML254613.1, on the reverse strand, counting down.
GTTCTTTAAAACACGAGATTTGTTCATTTTACTCCATTTTCTTCCACCATAGACGACCTTGAGAGCATGGAAAAGAGCCCCACGACCTAGCTGCTGAAAGGTAAGTGAATTCTACCATAATGTTAGTTTAACGCATGAATTCCTAATTAAATTAATCTTCTAATTAGTGGAAATCAAGGGTTAGAGTAATAACCTAGGGCTTTATGAAAATTTAGGAAATTACCCGTTAATTAGCCATGAAATCATACAAAAACCATAAATTAACGATCCTTAGGTTATGGGTAAGTGTTTCCTTCGAACATTTCCGAAATCCGAGCATGCGGGCCCGGGGTTGAATTTTGGGATTTCTTCAAGTAGGATGAAATGACTAAGTAAATAGGGGAATTTCATACTTTTGAGTATAAATTGATGAACTTGTGTAACATTTGACTAGTTTCGAGTCCTTGGAAGACGAGTTTGGAGTTTGGGGTGCATTCTTGACCCGGAGAGTAGGTTCGACACGAGGTGAGTCTCCTTTCNTGTGCATGTGACCGCTTCGCAATTTACATTCCGCGAGCGGAGTGTTATTTCCCCCACTCTCATGGGAGCGGGTCGTACACCACGGTGGATTGAAAGATACATTTATGGTTCGGGTCGTTTGACCCTCGGCAATGCACAAATATGGTTATTATGATGGCTCAGGCCGGTTGTCCTTATCCCGTATGCGCATGCTAAATTGTTAATGATTTCATGGATATTGAATTGACAGATATTTGGAGGGGGGGGGGAATGAAGTGGTAATTGTTTAGTTACTTCCAGTATTTATTTGATTTGCAGTTACCTTTAATGTTTACTGCTTTATCATCCTCGTATGCCTATTGCTTTTATCATATCCTGTTAAATTATATTGTTGGACCCTAGTAAGTGTCAAGTCGACCTCTCGTCACTACTTCTTCGAGATTAGACGGGATACTCACTGGGTACATATTTATTTATGTACTCATGCTACGCTTCTGTACTTAATTGTACAGGTTCTGAGGTTGGTGCATCTGGTTATCAGACCGGAGCTCGATTCTGATTATAGCTGGACCTGAATTCACGGTGAGCTGCTTATCCTGGCAATCCCCGACAACACTATGAAGTCTTCTTTTGTTAGTCCCGTCTATTACTTCCAGACAGTGGGGCAGTTCTATTGTATCTTTTGTATATTCTGTTAGTATGCCCGTATGACTTGTGACACTAGTTCCTGACACACACGTGGTAGATATTTATAGTTTACGGGTCTGTATATATATCGGCTCATGCCTTTTTATGACATCTTTTGTTCAAATTGGCTAATTATCCTCTACATTTAATGTTTTAAACTTCAAAACTTGTCACGCGATGGAATGTTTAATTAAATAGGGGGAAAATCCTTAGTGATTTAAGTGTTGGCTTGCTTGACTCCGGTGCTGGGCGCCTTACGACCTGAGTTAGGATTTTGGGTCGTGACAATATGGTATCCGAGCTCTAGGTTCACGTAGGTCTCACGAGTCACGGGCAGACCCATTAGAGTCATACGGATCGGTACGGAGACGTCTGTACTTATCTTCGGGAGGCTATAAGGTGTTGGAAACCTCTCTTTACTCATATTCTATCGTGCAGTCGATGGTGTATTAAATCTCACTCTTCTATTCTCTCACATATGGTGAGGACGCGCGCAACTGACGTTCCAGACCTGGGAGATGCCGCTACCCCCGCCGTCTGAGGCCAGGGGAGGGCACTGACCCGAGGTAGGGGACGAGGGCGTCCTAGAGCTATTCCAGTTGCACCACCATTGGAGAACCCCATCATAGAGGAGCAGGGCGAGGTGCCCCCAGCAGATCCTGCTCCAGTGGACTTTATGACGGCGCCAGGCTTCCAGGAGGTCATGGGCCGTATGATGCGGTTTATGGACACTATCTCCCAGGCTGGCTTATTTCCAGCGGATCCTTCCACATCTCAGGTGGGAGGGGGAGCCCAGATTCCTACCGCCCAGGGCGCAGTTCAGACAACAACAGTACATCATACCTCAGGTACACTGCCCGTGGGCGGGGCCCAGCCTGTAGCAGCAGCACCTGAGCCCAGACCAGCTACAGACGGCGATCCGCAGAAGTTATTGGATAGATGGACTCGATTGAAACCCTCCAGTCTTCGGGGGTGAGCGAGGCGAGGATGCCCAGGATTTTATTGACTGGTGCAGGGACATACTGCACAACATGAGGATACTAGAGTCCTATATAGTGGACTTCACTACCTTTCAGTTGGAGGGCAGAGCTCGCAGATGGTGGCAGTCTCATATCCACAACAGGCCGACAGATTCTCCTCCTATCACTTGGGGGCAGTTAACTCAGCTATTCCTAGACAGATATATTCCACCCTTTGAGAGGGAAGAGCTGCGGTATCAGTTTGAGCAGCTGGAGTAGGGACAGATGTCAGTGACAGATTATGAGGATAGATTTTCAGAGTTGTCTCGCCATGCACTCATGATACTACCCACTGATGCCGAGAGAGTGCGGAGATTTGTAGCGGGGTTGCATCTAGGTATTAGGGCCAACATGGCCCGAGAGGTGGAGATGGGGACTCCTTATCATCTTGTGGTGGATATTGCTCGCGGGATCGAGGGTTATCGGTTGGGGAGCAGGGAGCAGGGAAAACAGGATAAGAGGGCCAGATTTTTTCCGAAGATTCTAGAGGTTCCCCAATTAGGGGCAGAGGTCAGTTTGGTAGGGGTCAGCCGAGCAGGCCCCATATTCAGCACCCCCACCACCTCCCCGAGGTGTCCCAACGAGGCCTCATTTCAGCACCATGCCAGAGCGTTCCTACTGCCCTCCAGCTATTCAGAGTTCACCCGGTGGTTATTCTAGTCATCAGGGATCCTCCGGTCCTTACTTCAGTGTTATGCCAGAGGGTTCCCATCGCTCTCTATCCATTCAGGGTTCTTCTTCGGGGCAGGATGCTATGATACCTGGAGGTTGTTATGAGTGTGGGGATCCAGGTCATATGAAGAGGTTTTGTACCAGGCTTCGGGGCAAAGCAGTGCAGCAGGGTTATCAACCTATGGGTCCAGCACCAGCGGTCCGACCACCCAGAGGTGGAGGACAGGCCAGTAGGGGTCGCCCTAGAGGTGGAGGACAGACAGGGTGAGTTCAGTCAGCTATTATTCATTCCGGCGTAGGTCAGTCGTCTTGCGCTCCAGCTAGATTCTATGTTATTCCGGCCAGATCAGATGCAGTGGCCTCAAATGTCGTGATTACATGTATTATTTCAGTATGTGGTAGAGAGGCATCTGTGTTATTTGATCCATGATCCACCTATTCATATGTTTCAGCCTTATTTGCTCATTTTCTTGATATTCCTCGTGAGTCCTTGGGTTCTCCCATATATGTGTCCACTCCTGTGGGTGATTCTGTGGTGGTAGATCGGATCTATCGGTCTTGTGTGATCACCTTCTGTGGGTTCGAGACCAAAGCGGACCTTCTATTGCTCGACATGGTTGATTTTGAGGTTATTCTAGGCATGGATTGGCTATCTCCTTATCATGCCGTGCTAGATTGCCATGCCAAGACAGTTACTTTAGCCATGCCCGAGTTGCCTAGACTTGAGTGGAGGGGTTCCTCAGTTAGTGCAGCCAGTCGGGTTATTTCATTCCTGAAGGCTCGACATATGGTTGAGAAGGGTTTTCTGGCGTATCTTACTTATGTGCGGGAAACCACCGCCGAGTCTCCGACGATCGATTCAGTGCCAGTGGTTCGAGAGTTTGTTGATGTATTCCCTTTAGACCTTCCGGGCATGCCTCCGGATCGTGATATTGATTTCTGCATTGATGTAGCTCCAGGCACTCAGCCTATTTCCATTCCCCCGTACCGTATGACTCTGAAAGAGTTGAAGGAGCAGCTTGAGGAGTTATTGGCTAAGGGGTTTATCAGACCGAGTGTATCGCCATGGGGTGCTCCGGTACTATTTGTAAAGAAGAAGGATGGGTCTATGCGGACGTGTATTGATTACCGCCAGTCGAACAAGGTCACTATTAAGAACAAGTATCCATTGTCGCGCATCGATGATTTGTTTGACCAGTTTCACGGTGCTCGGGTGTTTTCTAAGATTGATCTGAGATCGGGTTATCATCAGCTGAAGATTCAGGACTCGGATGTTCCGAAGACTGCTTTCCGTACGAGATATAGCCACTATGAGTTCCTGGTGATGTCCTTTGGCTTGACTAATGCCCCGGAGGCATTTATGGACTTGATGAATAGGGTGTTCAGGACATATATTGATTCTTTTGTCATTGTCTTCATTGATGACATTCTGATTTAATCATGTATCCTGGGAGAGCACGAGCAGCATTTGAGAGGTGTGCTCCAGACTTTGCGAGAACAGAAGCTATATGCTAAGTTCTCCAAGTGTGAGTTCTGGTTGGATTCCGTGGCATTCTTGGGAAATGTGGTATCCGGAGATGGTATCAAGGTTGATCCTAAGAATATTGAGGCAGTTCTGAGTTGGTCGCGTCCTACTTCAGCTATAGAGATCAGGAGCTTTTTGGGCCTACCAGGTTATTATCGCCGATTTGTGGAGGGGTTATATTCTATTGCAGCTCTATTGACTAGATTGACTCAGAAGAATGCCCCGTTCCGATGGTCCGACGAGTGTGAGGCAAGCTTTCAGAAGCTCAAGACAACATTGACCTCATCACCAGTTCTGATATTGCCTTCCGGTTGTGGGATGTATACGGTGTATTGTGATGCTTCACGCGTTGGTTTGGTATGTGTGTTGATGCAGGAAGGGAGATTTATTGCTTATGCTTCGCGCCAGCTGAAGGTTCACGAGAAGAATTACCTTGTGCACGATTTGGAGTTGGCGGCGATTGTTCATGCACTCAAGATTTGGAGGCACTACTTGTATGGGGTGTCCTGTGAGGTTTATACAGACCACCGCAGCTTGCAGCACTTGTTCAAGTAGAGGGACCTTAATTTGAGGCAGCGCAGATGTCTTGAGTTGTTAAAGGATTATGACATCACCATTCTTAATCATCCGGGCAAGGCAAATGTGGTAGCAGATGCTTTGAGCAGGAAGGCGGAAAGTATGGGTAGCTTGGCTTATATTGCAGCATAGGAGAGACCTCTAGCCTTGGACATTCAGTCCTTGGCTAATCTCCTGGTGAGATTAGACCTTTCAGAGCCTCGCCGAGTTCTAGCACATGTGGTTGCTCAATCTTCGTTATTGGGAGAGATTAAGGCCCGGCAGTATGATGATCCGTGTTTGGTAGAGCTACGGGAGACAGTGGTTCAGGGTGGTGCCAAGGAAGTTACTATTGGCGAGGATGGCGTTCTGAGACTTCACGGCCGCTTATGTGTTCCTAATGTTGATGTCCTGAGGGAGAGGATTTTAGAACTGGCACACAACTCACGATATTCTGTTCATCCTGGTGCTACGAAGATGTATCGTGATTTGAAGCAACATTTCTGGTGGAGGCGGATGAAGAAGGACATAGTGGGGTATGTGGCTAGATGTCTTAATTTCCAGCAGGTCAAGTATGAGCACCAGAGGCCAGGAGGCCTACTTCAGCAGATGCCCATTCCTGAGTGGAAGTAGGAGCGCATCACTATGGACTTCGTGGTTGGGTTGCCTCGGACGTTGCGGAAGGTGGACGCGGTTTGGGTCATTGTGGATAGGTTGACCAAATCGGCGCATTTCATTCCAGTAGCTACTACTTATACTTCTGAGAGGTTAGCCCAGATCTACATTCGGGAGATAGTTCGGTTGCACGGTGTGCCGGTGTCCATTATATAAGATCGGGGTCCTCAGTTCACCTCGCACTTCTGGAGAGCATTGCATAGTGAGTTGGGCACCCAGATAGATCTCAGCACATCATTTCACCCTCAGACTGATGGTCATTCGGAGCGTACAGTTCAGATATTGGAGGACATGCTCAGGGTATGTGTGATTGATTTCGGAGGTTAGTGGGACCAGTTCTTGCCTTTGGCCGAGTTTGCTTACAATAACAGTTATCAGTCCAGCATCGAGATGGCTCCATTTGAGACTTTGTATGGTTGGCGATGTCGTTCTCCTATCGGGTGGTTTGAGCCTGGCGAGGCTAAGTTGTATGGCACCGACCTAGTGAAGGATGCTTTGGAGAAGGTAAAGCTGATTCAGGAAAGGCTCCGCACAGCACAGTCCAGACAGAAGAGTTACGTGGATCAGAAGGCGCGTGAGTATCATTTATGAAGGGAGATAAGGTCTTGTTGAAGGTCTCACCGATGAAGGGTATTATGAGGTTCGGGAAGAAGGGAAAGATGAGCCCACGGTTTATAGGTCCTTTCGAGGTATTGAGGAGAGTTGGAGAGGTTGCTTATGAGCTTGCTTTGCCTCCCAGTTTATCAGGAGTTCATCCGGTCTTTCATGTATCCATGCTCCGGAGGTACCACGCCGACTCCTCTCACGTGGTTGATTTTAGCACCATTCAGTTAGATGAGAAGTTGGGCTACGAGGAGGAGCCAGTTGCTATTATTGATAGACATGATCGCCAGTTGAGATCCAAGAGAGTTTCTAATGTGAAGGTCTAGTGGAGGGGCCAGCCAGTCGAGGAGGCGACTTGGGAGTCCGAGGTGGATATGCGGAGCAGATATCCCCATTTATTCAGCACTTCAGGTATGATTCTAGACCTATTCGAGGACGAACATTTATTTAAGAGGTGGAGAATGTAACGACCCGACCGGTCGTTTTGCGTTATCGGACCCCGTTCCCCTAATAAGACATCCTGTAGTTGCTTTTATGATTTATGACTTGTGGGAATGGGTGGTTCAGGATTTGGAAGAGTTTGGAATGGTATAGGAACACTTGGTTCCTTAAGGTTGGCTTTTTTGTCTAAGTTTGACTTCGGTCAACATTTTGAGTAAACGACCTCAGAATCGAGTTTCTACGATTCCGGTAGCTTTGTATGATGATTTCGGACTTGGGCGTATGTTCGGAATGGGTTTTGGATGACCCGGGAGCGTTTCGGCGCCCAATAGCAAAATAAGAGTTTCCTTAAGTTCAAATTTTGGCTTGGAACATGTTTTTGTGTTATCGAGGTCCGAACGGAATTCCTAGATCGGGAATAGTTCTGTTATGTCATTTATGACTTGCTCGCAAAGTTGTGGGTCATTCCGAGTAGTATAGGTCGGTTTGGCGCATTGTTAGCAAATTCAAAGAACTTAAAGTTCTTAAGTTTGATTCTAGGGGTTTTGAGGTGTGATTTTTAGTTTTAGCGTTGTTTTGGGTGTTTCGAAGGCTCGAGCGAGTCCGTATTAAGATTTAGGACTTGTTGGTATATTTGGACAGGGGATCGGGTGGGCCTAGGTGCCGCTCGGGCACCAAACGAGGCCAAAAACCAGTAGTTATAACTGTTGGTGCACCAGATCTGGTGTGACCGCAGGTGCGGTTTCCCAGTCGCATGTGCGGGATCGCTCCTGCGGTCCAAGCCTCGCAGGTGCGGCTTCAGGTAGGCTGTCGTTTTCTCGCAGGTGCGTATCAAGATATGTAGGAGCGGAGGCGCAGGTGCGGTCCTTGAGCCGCAGGTGCGGAACCATTATAGGCAGTGAGGTCTTTAAAACACGGGATTTGTTCATTTTACTCCATTTTCTTCCACCATAGACGACCTTGAGAGCTTGGAAAAGATCCCCACGACCTAGCTGCTGAAAGGTAAGTGAATTCTACCCTAATGTTAGTTTAATGCATGAATTCCTAGTTAAATTAATCTTCTAATTAGTGGAAATCAAGGGTTAGAGTAATAACCTAGGGCTTTATGAAAATTTAGGAAATTACCCATTAATTAGCCATGAAATCATACAAAAACCATATATTAACGATCCTTAGGTTATGGGTAAGTGTTTCCTTCGAACATTTCTGAAATCCGAGCATGCGGGCCCGGGGTTGAATTTTGGGATTTCTTCAAGTAGGATGAAATGACTAAGTAAATAGGGGAATTTCATACTTTTGAGTATAAATTGATGAACTTGTGTAACATTTGACTAGTTTCGAGTCCTTGGGAGACGAGTTTGAAGTTTGGGGCGCATTCTTGACCCGGAGAGTAGGTTCGACACGAGGTGAGTCTCCTTTCTAACCTTGTAAGAGGGAATTGTCCTCATAGGTGATCTAAATGACTATGTGTTGAGTTTTGTGGGGGCTACGTACGTACAAAGTGACGAGAGTCCGTACGTAGCGGCTATTATTATTATGTCCGGGTAGTTAGGCCCACACCATGCCTTGTGTTCTTCCTCGAAATGAATTATATGCTTTATGAATTCATGTTATATGCATCTTTGTTTCCCCGAGATCATGGAATTTGGAGATTTAAAGGAATTATTCACTGAAAAGTAATTTAAGAAAATATTGTGTGTGCATGTGACCGCTTCGCAATTTACACCCCACTCTCATGGGAGCGGGTCGTATGCCACGGCGGATTGAAAGATACATTTATGGTTTGGGTCGTTCGACCCTCGACAATGCACAAATATGGTTATTATGATGGCTCAGGCCGGTTGTCCTTATCCCGTATGCGCATGCTAAATTGTTAATGATTTCATGGATATTGAATTGACAGATATTTGGGGGAAAATGAAGTGGTAATTGTTTAGTTACTTCCAGTATTTAATTGATTTTCAGTTACCTTTAATGTTTACTGCTTTATCTTCCTCGTATGCCTATTGCTTTTATCATATCCTGTTAAATTATATTGTTGGACCCTAGTAAGTGTCAAGTCGACCTCTCGTCACTACTTCTTCGAGATTAGACGGGATACTCACTGGGTACATATTTTTTTTATGTACTTAATTGTACAGGTTTTGAGGCTTGTGCATCTGGTTATCAGACCAGAGCTCGATTCTGATTATAGCTGGATCTGACTTCACGGTGAGCTGCTTATCCTGGCAATCCCCGGCAGCACTATGGAGTCTTCGTTTGTTATTCCCGTCTATTACCTCTAGACAGTGGGGCAGTTCTATTGTATCTTTTATATATTTTGTTAGTATGCCCGTAAGACTTGTGACACTAGTTCCTGGCACATACGTGGTAGATGTTTATGGTTTACGGGTTTGTATATATATCGGCTCATGCCTTTTTATGACATCTTTTGTTCAAATTGGCTAGTTACCCTCTACATTTAATGTTTTAAACTTCAAAACTTGTCACCCGGTGGAATGTTTAATTAAATAGGGGGGAAATCCTTAGTGCTTTAAGTGTTGGCTTGCCTGACCCCGGCGTTGGGCGCCATCACGACCTGAGTTAGGATTTTGGGTCGTGACAGGCACTGGGGACATTGTGGAGGTATATAATGACTGCTCTTGGAAAGTCGCCATTGTGCTCAGTATTTTACCACGTGATCATCATTTGGTGAGGCTGCTTGGTTGCTTTCTGAAACTTAGCATTCATATATCAGGCATGAGAGATCGACAAAATTGGAAAGATGGTGTAACGACCTATCCGGTCATTTTGTGAATTAAAGTCTCGTTCGACGGCATAAGGTTTTGAACAACTTCGTATTATGTGTTATGGCTTGCATGCGTGGCCGAGTTCAGTTGCCGGATGATTCAGAGTCAATTTGGAAGAAGGATTCTAGTTTTGGAAACTTAAGCGATAAGAGTTGACCTGAATTTGACTTTTGTGTAAACGACTCTAAAATAGTGTTTTGATGATTCCAATAGCTTTGTATGGTGATTTTGGACTTATGCGTGCGTCCGGATTTAGATTTGGAGGTCCGTAGGATAATTTGAAGCATTTTGGCGAATATTGCAAAGGTGAAGTTTTGGAAGGTTAAAAGGTTTGACAGGGAGTTGACTTTGTTTATATGGGTCTCACATTGCGATTCCGAAGTTGCATAAACTCCGTTATGTCATTTGAGACTTGCATGCAGAATTTGACGCCATTCTGGGTTGATTTGATATGTTTTGGCATGAGTTTTGGAAGTTGGAAGATTTGAAAGTTCGATTTAAGGTGTGATTCATAATTTTGACGTTATTTGATGTGATTTGAGGCCTCGAGTAGGTTTTTGTTGTGTTACGGGACTTGTTGGTATGTTCGGATGAGGTCTCGAGTGGCTTGGGTGAGTTTCAGATAGGTTTAGGTTGTGTTATGCTTGTTTTTTATGCTTTGTCGTTGTTTCTTCAAGTATATATGGTACGGAGACACAACAAAAAGAATCGTTGAATTACGGAGCCACAACAAAAAGAATCGTCGAATTTGGACATCGTATGAGGGAGTTATGCCAATTTTCGTGTCGGGGAGACAACTGCTTTTTGGTGTGGTCGCAATTGCGAACATTTCTATCGCAATTGCGATGCTCAGTTCGCAGTTGCGGAATTGTTGTCGCAAATGTGAACTTTTCTAGCCATGTTCTTGTTCGCAATTGCGAAGGCTTCTTCGCTTCTGGATCGCAAATGCAACATTTGCAGCTTATTTTCAGCTGTGTGATTCGGGTTTTTGCTTCATTTTGTGATATTTTGGACCCCAGGTCCGAGAGTGGGCTATTTTTAGAGAGGAATTTCATCTAGAATCTTTGGGTAAGTGCCTTTGATCAATTTCTAAGTATAGTTTATGATTTTATTTGAGTTGTAACATCAAAATGGTGAGAATCAAGTGAAAAATTGGGATATTTGTAAAAAAATTACAAAAATGAATAATGAGGATTTGGAGGGTGGTTCGTTATCGAAATTTGATAATTTGGTATGGTTGAACTCGTATCGGAATGAGTGTTTGAGTTTTGTGAATTTTATCGGGTTTCGAGGTACGGGCCCAGGGGTTGACTATTTAGTTTTTGTTAAAGATCAAAGTTTTATTATCCGTAATCGTTTTCTATGAGTTTTATTTATGGTTTGAAGTTATTTTGGCTAGATTTGAGCCGCCCGGAGGTTTTTTCACTCGAGAAGTTTATTTTAGAGTAACGGTCTAGCTTCTTTAAGGTTAGTATCTTGCCTAAATTTGTGGGGGGGGGGGGGGGGGGGGGGGGGGAAACTACCCCTTTGGATTTGAGTCTTTGGTGCTAATTGTGTCATGTAAAGTCCGTGTACACGAGGTGATGAGCACGTGCTCGGGCTTATTTGTGTAAAGTTGACCTTTTAGGGCTCTTAGGTTCTAATTTTCATTATATATGAAGTTGTTTTGTTATGTTAAGTTCTCCATTTACTAGTTTCACCTCTACGTGTCTTTATTGGAATTAATTGTCTAATGTTCCACTCTTATTGCCTATTTGACTCTTGTGTGCCTATCGGAAGTTGTTTCCCCTTTGATTGCATGCCATCATTTCTTAGTTGCTTATCTTTATTTGAAATTATTATTATCTCTTCTGTAATTGTTTATCCTTAATTAAGGCCATGATTATCCTTTCGTTGCTTATCCTTAATTGAGGCCATGATTATCCTTTCGTTGCTTATCCTTAATTGTAATTATTGTGCCTCTTTCGTGTGTGCTAAATCCTAAATGAATTTAGTTATCCTTTATCATAGTTGCCTTATCCTTATTTGGAATTATCGACTTGTGATATCTCCCTTGTTGGTGAATTGCACTTATGTGGAGGTCATTGCTACACAATATCTCTTCTTGTTGAGTTATTGCTAGGTGATATCGTTATTTTCTGTTGTGTCTTTCCTTGTGAGTTCGTTTCTTCCGTTTCTTTGAGTTCTGGAATTTCTGAGTTGATTTATTTGTCGTACTCTTGTGTTATTGTCATTGTTGAAGTTGTACTTGTTATTGTGATGCACGAGGTTTCTGTCGTGCGAATGTTATTGTATTGCACGAGGATTCTCTCGTGCTATTGTTACTATTGATACTTGCACATACGGCGTGACAACGCGGGCTATGTATGTGGGTTGTGTATGTGTCGACTAGGTGGGAACATTATTATGCATGTGTGGCGAGACAAGGCGACATTTACTTTATTATTGCGCATGTGGCGAGACAAGGTGGGCTATGTCGGGGATTGATTGTAATGACTTGTGATGGCCTGGGGGCATTGTTTCTATTCTTATTAGTCGGCCTGAATTGTGATAGAACACAGCACAAGCATACACGTAGTTAATCACCCCAAACAATTCAAGAAAATGGATCATGATGTTATTGATCATTTATATACACCCTCGTCTATTATCTCTATGTCAGAAGGGTTCTATTGACACTGTAACGACACGGATGATCATTTTGAGAGTAATAGACCCGATCCCCTATTTACTGCTTTCCCCGTATCTTTTTCTGCTTATGTGGCTTGTCGTAAGGTCTTTGTTGTGGTTTCGGTGTGTTTTGGGACACTTAGTCTCTAAAACGAAGCTTATGTCTTAGGATTTTGACCATAGTCGGAACTATGTGAAGACGACTCCGGAATGGAGTTTCGTCAGCTCCGTTGGGTGATTTTAGACTTAAGGGGCGTGTCCGGATTGTGTTTTGGAGGTCTGTAGCTTATTTAGGCTTGAAATGGCAAAACTCGAATTTTAGGAGATTTTGACCGGTAGTGGACTTTTTGATATTGGGTCGGATTTCGATTCCGGAAGTTGGAGTAGGTTCGTAATATTGAATATGACTTGTGTGCAAAATTTGGAGTCAACCGAACGTGGTTTGATAGGATTCAGCATAAGTTGTAGAAATTTTAAGTTTCAAGTTCATTATGTTTGAATCGGAGGGTAATTCGTGTTTTTAGCGTTGTTTGATGTGATTAGAGGGCTCAACTAAGCTCGTATGGTATTTTAGGACTGGTTGGTATGTTTGGTTGAGGTTCCGGGGGCCTCGGGTGTGTTTCAGATACTTAACGGATTGAATTTTGGACTTAGGCAATTGTTGAGTTTTCTGGTCTTCTAGTGTTTCGAACCTGCGGTGGGGAGACCGCAAGTGCGGACTCGCACATGTGAAAGAAGGATCTCAGATGCGGGATTGGGCAGCTCAAGCTGGGTTCGTAGTTGCGGAGGCATTTGCACAGAAGCGGTCTTGCTTCTGCGGTTGGACTGTTCGCAGGAGCAGTGTGGGTCGCAGGTGCGGCTCCTTGGTTACAGGAGCGGATCCGCTGGTGCCACGCCTCTCTCGCAGATGCAAACCTAGGGGACTTAAGTTAAGTCCACACCTGCGATGGAATTTCCGCAGGTGCGCCACCGGAAGTGCGATAATAGGCCCGCAGATGCGGCATCGCTAGGCAGAAAAAGGTTAGTTCGAGGATTTGATTGCCATTTCAATTTTGGGACCTTGAGAGCTTGGTGTGAGGCAATGTTTCGAGGATTATTCAAGGAAATTATTAGGGTAAGTGATTTTAAATTGGATTGGACTATGTTTCATGAATCTATTGCTATTTTCATCATCTAATTAGGGATTTGAGTTGGAAATTCAGAGGAAAATGGTAGAAACTTCCTAGACTAAAATTATGAGTTTTGAAAGGCGATTTGAGGCCATATTCGAGTTATTCTTGTATGGTTTCATGAGTAAATTGGTGTTCATATTTTGTGACTTTTACCCAGTTCCGAGACGTGGGCTCGGGGAGGCTTTTCGGGGCGGTTTACTAATTTCTTGCTTTAGCTTACATTTCATTAATTAGATTAGTTTCTTATAGATATATTTATGGTATGTAATTGATTTGCTAGATTTGGTCCATTTAGAGTCGGATATTCATGGGAAAAGCATTGTTATCGTTTGATTGAGCTTGGTTCGAGGTAAGTGGCTTGCCTAACCTTGTGTGGGGAAAATCCCCTTAGGATTTGGTGTTGTTATGATATGTGAGCGTCGTGTGCGTGAGGTGACGAGTGGGTGCATGGGATATTTGTTGAAAAACATGTTTTTTACTGAGTATAACATGTTTTCATCTTATTTGAGTATACTAGCATGTGTTGTTATCCTGTTAGCCTAGAATAGCATATCTACGTGCCTTAAATAGCATATCTACGGATGCGAGGACCCTCTCGCGAACGCGATGCATGACTGACCCACCTCTTCGTGAACGTGACCTCTACTACGTGAACGCGTAGAACAAATGCTTTGGGGTCGCAACTGGATCTACTTCCTCTATGCGAACGCGATACCTTTCACGCATTCGTGATGCATCACTGCCCAGACCTTAGCGATCACGGCTCCCACTTCACAAACACAAAGAAAAAATCTTCACCTGCCACCAGCTCCTCTTCGATAATGCAGAACTCCCCTTGCAAACGCGAAGAAGGAAACCAGCAACTGAAACACTAGATTTTCTGCAATTCCAACAAGTCCAACTCTAGTTTGTTAACCACACAAAATCAACCTGAGGCCCCCGGGACCTCAACCAAACATACCAAAAAGTCCTAAAATATAATATGAACTTACTCGATCCTTAAAATCACATCAAACAATGCTAAAAACACGAACCGCACACCAATTCAAACTTAATGAACTTTGAAACTTCAAACTTCTACAACCGATGCCGAAACATATCAAATCACGTCTGATTGACCTCAATTTTTTCACACAATTAATATTTGACATTAAGGACTTACTCCAACTTCCAAAATCAGAATCCGACCCCGATATCAATAAGTCCACTCCTGGTCAAACTTCCCCAAAATCCAACTTTTGCAATTTCAAGCCTAATTCAGCTACGGACTTCCAAATCACAATTCGGACACGCACTCAAGTCCAAAATCACCCAATCGAGCTAACAGAACCGACAAAATACTATTTCGGAGTCATCTTCACATAGTTCCAACTATGGTCAAATTCCTAAAATTTAAGCTTTCGTTTTAGGGACTAAGTGTCTCATTTCACTCCAAAACCCAAAATTAATTCTTCCCAACATGTCACGTAAGCATAATATAATACAGGGGAAGTAGTAAAGAGCGGATCGGGGCTAATACTCTCAAAACGACCGGTCGTGTCGTTACAAAATTAAAAATGACAAGGCCAAAATGGATAATGTATACGATAAAGGAGGGAGAAACTGTTAATAAACAAAGTATTATCAATTGAAAAATCTAAATTAGGTAGTTTTTCTAAATTTTAAAGTATTTACATCATCCCAATTTTAATGAATGTGTTGCACCAAATGTATGGAGAATTTTCAAGTACTAGTGATTGAAGTTGATGTTACTCGGGGACTTTATATTGTCGAATTCAACTTTGCTTTAAGCAAATGCCTGCATATTATGCACTCGTAAGCTGGCCGATCGAACTGTATACTAACCAGACAATGACAAAATATATTTGAATATACAAGTACATACATGATGAATAATTTGTATAGTCTAGTAACTTTAGCATTCACATCAACAGTAATTTCTAAAAATAATGGAGCAAGAAGAAGAATCAGTAACTTAATTGAAATGATTTGGGAGATTTTGAGTCATCTAACGGACAGAGAGGTAATTTTTTAAAGTTTATTGATTGTAGGAATAAAATTGGCCCGATAGTATAACGGTAAGGGGAATTGAGGAGCTCTAACTAACGAGGCTACTGGTGAGGTGAATTGATCCCAGGTATGCCATAAGAAAAATCACTCACCCAACCATTGCGAACTCTAGATTGCTTTAATTCAAATGCTGAACGATATTTATAATGAACTAATGTTGTCAAGAATAATTGTAAATCATTGATGTCACTATTAAAACATCGACTCAAATACTAAGTAGGCGTTTGGACATAAAATTATAATTTTTGAAAAAAAAAATAGTAATTAAAATTAAGTTGCAAAATAATTTTTGTGAATTTGATATTACGATTGGACGTGCATTTTACTTGAAAAAATATTTGAAAAACTCATTTTTGAAATTTTTTCAAGAACTTGAAAAGTTTCAGAGATAAATATATTTTTGAAAAAAATTCAAAAAAAGAATTTTTTTTTATAAACAAACGGGTCCAAAAATACTGATTTGAATATGTATTTAAAATTAGATATTGGTTCTTGCTAAACATTTTTCTTCAATAAAGTTCATGTTTAAATACAACTTTTTAATTTGTTCTCACTTAGAACTACGAGTGAAAATGTAAAAAATGATACTCCAGAGTATTAATTAATTCGATAGAAACAAACAAAAAAGAAAAATGTGCCAATCGGATCTGACCTTACAAGTACCTTACATCACATGGCAGTGTTGTCAACACACCACCGAATATGTAGTGACCCGACCGATTGTTTTTCTTTCCAGAACCTCGTTCCCCTAAATAAGACTCCATGTACGTGCTTTTACTATTTTATGACTTGCGGGGATGGTTAGTTCGGGATTTGGAAGGGTTCAGGTTGAAATTGGACCACTTGGTTCCTTAAGGTTGGCTAAAAAGGCTAAGTTTTACTTCGGTCAACGTTTTGAGTAAACGACCTCGGAATAGGAATTTGATGATTCCAATAGGTTCGTAAGATGATTTTGGACCTAGGCGTATGTTCGGATCGGGCTTTGGATAACCCATGAGCGTTTCAGCGCCTAATAGTGAAAGTTGAGCTCTTTGAAGGGTTTGAAGTTCTTTAAATTTGGTTTGGAGAAGGTTTTGGTGATACTGAGGTCCAAATGGGATTTTGAGACCTGTAATAGTTCCGCACGGTGAATTGCACGCAAAATTTGGTGTCATTCCGAGTAGTCTAAGTATGATTCGGCGCGTTCGGACCGCCTGAAGCTAAGTTGAGGAAACAAGATTTTCAAGTTCTGGTTTCCTTCTTCGCGAACGCGGAAGGACCATCGCGTTCGCGGAGAAGGATTTGGGCAGCGGGGAATTTTCCCTTCGCGATCGAGAGAAGGGGATCGCGTTCGCGGAGCCTTAAGGTCCCAGGCCTACGCGTTCACGTAAGCTCCATCATGTTCGCGTAAAAAGGGAGGGACTTGGGGAGGGTCAATGCCCATACTCGTCGCGTTCGCGAAGGTGCTATCGCGTTTGCTAAGGACAGGACTGGTAAGCCTTCGCGTTTGCATAGGCCAAGTCTTCATGGGACTGGGATGTTGCCTTCGTGAATGCGAGGCTTGTTCCGCGTTCGCCAAGAAGAAGGCAGCTGGGCAGAGAGTTTTAAAATCGGGACTAAGCCATTTTTGGGCTCATTTATTGCACTCTTGGGCGATTTTGTAGTTTCAAAAAAGGGATTTTGACCTAGCTATTGAGGGTAATACCTAATGTGAGTTCAATACATAAATTATGGGAAGATTTTAACATAAAAATTTGTGGGATTTATGGGTTAGATGAAAAATCTAGATTTTTGATAAAATGGAATCTACCCAGGAAATTTGTTATGGAACTTAGTGAAAATCATATATTTAAGTTCATGAGGTTGTAAGTAACAACTTTCTTCGAGAATTTATGGAATTCGGGCACGTGGGCCAGGAGGTGAATTTTAGAAATCCTACATTTGAGGTTGGGTAATCACTTTAATAGTTGGAATATGAACTTTTGAACATGTATTGATTCATTTATATACCATTGACCAGCTTTGGAGTGTTCGGCACCGAGCTGAGGCTTTAGAGTGAATTTGAGGCCGGAAAGTAAGCTTTGAGACGAGGTAAGTCTCTTTTCTAACCTTGTAAGAGGGAATTAACCTCATATGTGAATCGATTCACATGTGCTTCTATTTGTGGGAGGGGGGGAGGGGGGGGCTACGCACACACGAGGTAAAGAGAGTCCATACGTAGCTACTAATTATGCTTATGTCCGGGTAGTCTAGGACCCATACCATGTTATACTTGCGATGTGTGCATCCTACTTATTATCTTAATTGCTTAAATCATGTTGGAACTTGATAAAGGAAGTTGTAAAAGGTTAAATTTCACTTACTTGAACTCTTTGACAGGGCACTTGACTGTTATTGAGAATTGTGTTACTTTAAATATTTGCCTCTTAATAAATATTGAATCGACTGTTATAAAGTGTTTTCTCTTATCGTGGAGCGAGCCGAACGCCTCAGTAGCAGATAAATGCAACTATGGTTCGTATCGTTCGACCCTCGGCACTGCACAATTTAAATATTTTTATGTTGGATCGGGCCGTACGACCTCGGCATAAATTGTGCGTAATAAATATTTGAAACCAATTATAATTGATATTGTTTCGTTGGCTTGAGATATAAATTATCAAATGATGAAAATAAACTTAGGATTTACTATTAGCTAAAGGATTGTTTATTATTTCATGTCATTGAGTTTTCAGCTATATTTATGTAATGCATGCTTAGTTATAATTTTGAGATTTTATTGTTAGACCATAGTAAGTGTCAAAGTCGACCCCTCGTCACTACTTCTTCGATGTTAGAATCGATACTCACTAGGTGCATTTTATTTATGTACTCACGCTATACTTTTGCACTAATGTGCAGGACCTAATGCAGGTGCATCTGGATATCAGTTGGGCACGTCTCCTTGATTTTAGAGACTTTGCAGCAGCCGAAGTCTTTATTTTGCTTGTATTTTCTATCTACTTCACTTCAGACAGTATCGTAGAATTCTTTTGTATATTCTACTAGTTGCTCATACACTTGTGACACCAGGTCTTGGTGATTCATGCTAGTAGACACTTGATAGTTTTTGGGCTATTTTTACTTATCTCACTTGCTTTAAAATACTTAATCTCTCATTTTTATTAAATTATTACTTCTTATTTATGCACAAGCTAAAAATCAACTATTCCAAATCTTTAAAAGAAAGGATCACAGAGTTAGTTCATTGTAGGCTTGTGTAGCGGCAACGTTGGGCACCATCACAGACTATAGGAGAAATTGGGTCGTGAACATGGTATCAGAGTACTAGGTTCACGTAGGTCTCACAATTTATGAGCAGGCCTAATAGAGTCTTGCAGATCGGTGCGGAGACGTCTGTACTTATCTTCGAGAGGCTATAGGGTGTTAGGAAGCCACTGTTTCTTCATCTCCTATCGTGCAGTTGATGTTATAATAAGTGAATTTCTCTTATTCTCTCAGAGATGGCGAGAACGCGCACGACAGATGTTCTAGACCCGATACGAGCTACTCCCCATGTTGCTAGAGGTCGAGGCAGAGGCCGGGGGAGGGAACTAACCCTAGGTAGCGGACGAGGACATCCTAGAGTTGCCCCAGCTATACCACCAGCGGATCCAATAAAGGATCCCACTATTGAGGAACAAAGTGAGGTGCCTGCAGAAGAGCCGGGCTTTCAGGAGGTTATGAGTCGTATGCTGCGGTTCATGGATACTATGACCCAAGCAAGTTTATTTCAAGCGAACCCAGCCATATCTCAAGCGGGAGTGAGAACATAGATCCCTATTTCTCAGGCTCCAGGACATGCATCTGTCGTATATCAAACCCTGAGTGCACTACCCGAGGGTGGAGCCCAGCCAGTTGCAGCAATTGTACCTGAGCCTAGACCAGTTGCGGCTAGCGAGCCGTAGAAGCTATCGGATAGATGGACCAGGCTTCACCCTCCTATCTTCGGAGGTGAGCAACATGAGGACCCCCAGGACTTCATTAATAGGTGCAGGGACAAACTGCACAACATGAGTATATTAGAGTCCCATGGGGTGGATTTCACTACTTTCCAACTGGAGGGTAGGGCCCGTAAATAGTGGCAGTCACATCTTCTCGGCAGGCCATCAGGTTCTTCTCCCATGACTTGGGATCAGTTTACACGCCTTTTCTTGGATAGGTATATTCCACCCTCCCAGAGGGAAGAGGTTTGGTTTCATTTTGAGTAGCTCCAGCAGAGTCAGATGTCAGTGACTGATTATGAGGCGAGATTCTCTAAGTTGTCTCGCCATGCACTTATAATACTTCCTACTGACGTGGAGAGAGTACAGAGGTTTGTTTCGGGGTTGCACTCAGGTATTCAAACCACTATGGCCCGAAAGGTTGAGATGGGGACTTCTTATCAACTACTAGTGAAGATAGCTCGGAGGATTAAGGGTTACTGTTAGAGATGTAGAGAGAAAATGTAGCGGGACAAGCGGGTCCGTTATTCTGGAGAGTTTAGAGGTGCCCCGGCTGGGGACAGAGGTCAGCTTGGGAGAGGTCAGCCTAGCAGGCCCACATATCCAGCATTGCCGCCTCCTCGGGATGCTCCAGTGTGACCCTATTTTATTTCCATGCCATAGAGTTCTTAGCGCCCACTAGCTATTCAGTGTTCTTTCGTAGTTGGGTTTCCGGGGACCTTGCGGAAGTTTGACGCAGTTTGGGTCATTGTCGACAGGTTGAACAAGTCGACACACTTCATTCAAGTTGTGAATACGTATACTTCAGAAAGGTTGGCCCAGATTTGTATTCAGGAGATAGTTTGGTTGCATAGTGTGCCTGTTTCCATCATATCAGATGGAGGCCCTCGGTTTACTTCGCATTCAGGAGAGCAGTACATAGTGAGTTGGGGACCTGGGTAAAGCTCAACACTACATTTCATCCACAGACCGACGGGCAATCGGAGCGGACAATTCAGATCTTGGAGGACATGCACAGAGCATGTGTGATTGACTTTAGAGGGCAGTGTGATAGATTCTTGCCTTTGGCCGAGTTTGCTTACAACAATAGTAATCAGTCCAGCTTTGAGATGGCTCCATTTGAGGCTTTATATGGTCGGCGAAGTCGTTCTCCCATCGGATGTTTTGAGCCCGGCGAGGCTAAGTTATATGGTACTGATTTGGTGAAGGATGCCTTGGAAAAGGTAAATTTGATTCAGGAACGACTTTGCAAAGCACAATCCAGATAGAAAAGTTACGCGGATCAGAAGGCGCATGATTTCTCATTCATGGTGGGTGAGAAGTGTTGATACCCAATTTTTCCTTATAATATTTTTTTCAAATGCATGTATGCCTTCAAAACTATGCATTAGCATCAATCATAATTTCTACATTTTTAGGGATTTTTAATTAATTTATCCTAGTATTTTATTTACATAAAATAATTACAAATTGCATCACAAATGGCTTTATAATATTTCATGGTTTAATTTTGCTATTTACATTTGTATTAGGCTTAAATTATTGCACAAATAGCCATATTTACATTTTTGGGTTACAATTGCAATAACTTTGCAATTATAGCCCATGTATGCATTATTACATTATTTTATCAGAAAATAGCTCATTGTATTTTCAAAATATTGATTAATTATATTAGAACATTTCAATGCATCAAAATTATTTTTTATACTCTGTTAATTATTTTATAAAATATTTTTTATCAATTATGTGGGTATTTAAGAAATAACCCTTTTTATTTCAGACCTAACCCTTTTTACCAGCCTAAAACCCCTTTAATATTAACCCAAAAAGCCAGCCCAAACTTTTTTAGGCCCAATCTGCCTACCCAACCCAATAACCTCTCTTCAATCGTGGTCGTTGATCTTTTAGATCAACGGTCCACATCCACCCTTACCATAATTAATCTTAAATTACCCTAAACCCTTTTCATTCTTTCCCAACCCCGCCATCATCGTCTCCCCTCATCTCTAAACTCTCTCTCAACCTAACCCTAACCCTAATCGCCGTCACTGGCGTAAACCTCCCTCCTATGGTGTTTCTATGTCTTCTCCGACCACCCCTGATCTCCTACACTCCATGACTCTTCGATTTCATGAGTCCTTGAGAAGATCTCAAGGAAACCCAACTGGTTCTGGTTTGAAACTCGTTTACTGGCCGTCTCGGGCCATTTTCGTTTGTAAGTAAGTATTTCTCCTTGTTTTATTTATGAATCCATGGGTATTTTGACCGATTCTCTTCATCTCTACTATTTTTCTGTAAACCCTAGTTCATTACTGTCGATTCTTCTTAGATCTTTATAGATCTGGGGTGATTCGAGTACTATTAAGTGTTTTCCTTTAAAAAATCTCTTGTTTTAATTAGCTATTTCGATTCTTAATCACTCTTTCTAAACTAGGGTTCATCTCAAACTGTTCTTCGAAGATTTTCCTAAACTTCTCAGTGTTTAATTAAATGTTCCTTCATCATCTTGACTACTTTTCGCATGAATATTCAAACCCTAGTCGATTCTGTGATATACTGATTTCTTCAACTTTGTTTCGATACTTTGGGTATTTCTGTGATACCAGTCGTATTAGTTTACTCCATTTTTTGGACTTAAACGTTTTCTCTGTTAAATCCAGTATGCTTTGGGAATTTTGCCCTATTTAATCTCTATTAATGGTTCGAACCTGTTTTTCTTGCTGAATTCTGTATTTCTGTGAGGTTTTACTTAGTTGATTCCTATGTAAAGAATCTGAGTAATTCTTTCCCCGAAATCAGTATTCTTTGGGAATTTCTACTGATTATTTCCTATTATTTTACTCTGTTAAAATATGTATGCACAGATCTTATTTGTTTCCTTATTTGTAACTTTTATTGATCACACTTGCCTTAATTAGTCGTCCTTATGATTTTGGGATTTTTTACTAACTCTCTATTTGGTATAATTTGGATTCCTTACCCTAATTAACCCCCCCCCCCCCCCCCCTTTTTTTTTTTTTTTTTGGTTACCAGCTTACACCCAGTTGTTTCCCCTTTATAGTTTTAGGTTTAGAATCTACCATTTTCAAATCTTACTTCAACTTAGACGGATCATAGACAAACCTTACTTCTAGTGTTCTTGCATTCATAAGATTGATTTTATTGGCTAGTTATAATTTAATTTTGCTGGATAGTTAAGATATTTTTCTCCACTAAATATTATGTTCACAAAGTTGCTTTAGAGTCGAACAAACCGAAGTTACCGTACCGAATAAACTGAACCGAAGGGCGAAAAACCGAAGCATACCGAATTTAATTAGGTATGGTATTGGTATAGCATTTTGGAAAATTGAATACCGAAAATATCTTACCGAATTGTCTAAATACCGTGCCGTACCGACCGATAAACACCCCTACCTGAGGCGAACAAAACCGCATAACGTAATAAAAATCTAAGAATATGAAGGGACTTGCGTGCTACTAAGACTATCGGTGAACAACTAAAAACTACCCACTAACCTTCTACCTTAATCCTCGACCTCCACACCCTCCTATCAAGGGTCATGTCTTCAGTGAGCTGAAGCAGCGTCATATCCTGTCTAATCACCTCTCCTCAGTGCTTCTTAGGCCTACCTCGACCTCTTCTCAAGCTCTCCATGGCCAACTTCTCACACCTCCTAACAGGAGCATCAATGCTTCTTTTCTTAACATATCCGAACCATCTCAGCCTCGACTCCCGCATCTTGTCCTCCACGGAGGCTACTCCCACTCTGTCCATAATAGCTTCATTCTTAATCTTATCTCTCCTGGTACACCCACACATCCATCTCAACATCCTCATCTTTGCTACTTTCATCTTCTGGACGTGGGAGTTTTTGACTGGCCAACACTTGACCCCATATAGCATAGCCGGTTGAACCGCCACTCTATAAAACTAACCATAAGTCTTGGCGGCACATTCTTATCACATGAAACACTAGAAGCGAGCCTCCACTTCATCCATCTCGCTCCGATGCGATGTGCGACATCTTAGTCAATCTCCCCGTCACCTTGGATAATAGACCTGTGAAACTTAAAACTCGCTCTCTTGGGGATAACTTGAGCATCAAGCGTTACCTCTACGTCTGCTTCATGGGTCCCGTCACTGAATTTGCACTCCAAGTATTATGTCTTGGCTCTACTTAGTTTGAAAAACTCCAAGGTCTGTCTCCAAACCTTCAATCTCGTGTTAACTCCGATTCGCGTCTCGTCAATCAATACTATATCATCGATAAGTGTAGAAATTTTTTGGTGCATCAAACTTAGATCCTTTCTACACATATGGTAGCTATGAAGGGAGTTGAGTGACTGTCAGGCACTCGTTATGAAGCTAATAAAGCGATGCAAATAGTAATCGAATTAAGAAGAGAAGTATATCTCCAAGAGAGAGGACCGGTACACAACTTTTTTTGAAGAATGAGATTCAATCAGACAACACATTGATATTCATCCCTAAATGCAGGTAGATGATGATATTACATAGGAAAACAATATAATATTTATTACTAATGATAATGCACTTACTTGAGAAAACTCTTGGATATATGACTCTCTTTTCTTATCCACAATATTTAACTTTTTCTGGAGAACTTTAATGAACTGCAATCCAAGTAACATATACTTTAGGGTTGTATCAATGTGTTCAAAGTGAAGCATTTAATTTATAGAATACACAGGTTTTGGTTTATATTTTTGATTGTTTGGCATGGATTTTATTATAATCCAAATTTCAAATAAAAAGAAAAAACTTGAAGTATTTTGATGGTAAAATTTCTTACACGAAATGAAAGATAATGATGACGTTGTTAATAATTCCTAAACAAAAGAAAAAATTAAAGATGGGTTATGAATTGCGAGCCTCATGTACACATTGTTAAATGCTGTGATAAAAGTAATTGTAGCTCTCTATATGTCACCAAAAAATTTCAGTTTGGTACATCGAACAGATCTTAGTGCCTTAGGTATTGATATTGACAAAGGGAGAATTGATGGACTGAAACAGAAAAATAAAGCAGAAAATAGGGAGGCCCGGGGAAAGAAACAGTAGAGTTTACGCAGAAGAAGTTCAAAAGTCTCCGTAGGTTATCGCCTTATGTTCGTTGTTATCTCATGGACAACGTAGTCAGCCAGTTTTAGTTACGTGTTGCTGTATAAAAGCGCAGGGAAATTTGTCATAGCACAAAAGGCTGATGAAAATACCTAACTGCCCTCGTGTCGGCAAGAAGGGATATCGACGGTCTCCTATATAGTATAGACTAAAATGACTAAAATACCCCTTGGTCGACAAGCATGTCGATGGAGAGCTGCTTCTGTGTTCTTCTATATTACTCCCTCCGGTTCACAATAAGTGACCAATTTACTTTTTCATTTTGGTTCAAAATAAATGTCCATTTATATAATCAAGAAAGAATTCAATTTGTTTTACAAAGTAACCCTTATGTACATATCCCTAAAAAAGTTTTCTTACTCACATTAAATAGTTAATTAGGGGTAGTTTAGTCATAATAGATATTTTTATATAGAATTTAGTATTTTTTTAATGGGCGTGCTAAAAGCAAACTGATCACTTATTGTGAACCGGAGGGAGTAGTAGAATATATATATTTACAGGAAAAAACTTTGAGTTTTATAAAATAGCAGTAATTCGTGAAATTGTCAACATGGGCATTTGGTCTAGTGGTATGATTCTCGCTTAGGGTGCGAGAGGTCCCGAGTTCAATTCTCGGAATGCCCCATTTAATGGATTTTCTTTTGTCAGTTTTTAACCAGAATTCCTCTTTTTGGGCTTTTGGCCCATCTCTGTTTTGAGACTGAAGCCCATCTATATCTCTGGATCGATTCGCTCGGACTTTGTCAATTTCTACTTTTGCTATGCAAGTTTTTCTCTCTTTTAATTTATTAATAACTAATATAAAAACAATAAAACAAATAAGCAATTAGTTGATTTTCCAGAATTAATCCAACTAGGATTAGAAACAAAAAGAACAAGTAAATTAATCCAAGCAGTATGAAACACGTCTAGTAGAAATCTTTCAGAGTTATACTTACCTCGGATTCAAATTAATTAGACCAATAATACCATATGCTAAATCGTTAAAAAAAAAACCACCCCCAACAATACTAACTTTTACTTGTTGAATTTACATGTTGAAATAAAATGTATTGTTGATGATTTTGGGGATTAAATTTTATCATGATTAATATCAGTCGAAGCTAGAAGTTTCACAAAAGTTCAAATTTTAATATAATAATAATATTTGACCTATACATTAATGTATACTAGCGAGGCAATGTCCGTGCTATGCACGTGCCCAATATTTAAGCTCATACAAAACATATTTGTATCAAATATTTAAATTTATTAGGATCATTTTTCATATTATGTTATAATATGTATTTTATGTAATAATACTTTACTATAGCTGCTAAAATATATAGGAACAACCGAGGTTGTTATTAAGAAATTCTATTGTAGTATAAGCATAATTGTTTGTTCAAATAAAAAATGAAAATAAAAGTTTGTGTAAAATTGCGAACTACATGGTAAGCGAATTGTGCATTTAGATTTAATTAAATTTAAATAATCTATTAGATATTAGTAACATAAACCGTTTTATTTTTAAATAGAAATTGTAATGAAAAATAACAATAACTAATGAAATATGAAATTTATAAAATTTTATCAGTTAATATATACTCAGTGAAATAAACATAAAGAGTATTTTAAAGGTTTCATACAGTTAAACCTATCATATTAATCAAGAAAGTTGGGCACAACTTCCAACGCCAAAGGCTGCATGAGAGACAGCTGTATTCAATGGGCCCATACATTTTCAATATAGAAGTACATCACGTAGGGCAATTTAGTCAAGGCAGTTCAAAGTTTGTAGCGCTTTAATTTGTTTTAGCCAATCATGTTACCTCACTTATGCTGAAGTGACCAAATTGTCCTTTAAATCCTAAATTAATTATTTTTTCCATATATTGTCCATGAAGTAAATAGCATTGGAGTATGTGTTAGGAGTATTTATGTGGGATAATAAATATTAATATGATCAATTTCATTGTTAATTAATGTTAAAAGGTGGATTTCTTAATTTATGTGAAAACAGCCAAAAAATTACTTATTTTGGGCCGGAAGGAGTAGTATAATATAGTTTTTAAATATACAACATAATTTTTTTGAATAACGTTATTCAATTGACACTATTGAGCTTATTAGGTGGTAAATGAGTGTGTTAGACTGAATTTAGGCGGGTTAAGATGGATATGGTCAATAAATGAGTCATTGTCCAACCCAGCCCAAAGTGTAATTGGGCTAACATGAGTTTGTACAAGATACGCTAAACAATGAGTTATAGTCCAATCCGCGACAACTCTTCATATTTTAGAACCATGCTCATCTTGCATAAAAAACATTTTACCTTAAAATGTGTAAGTTGAAAAATAATTTGCGGGTGAGGGTGGGGGCTGGTGTGGGCGTGGTGCAAAAAAAACAAAAAAATAGAAAACAAAAAATTAAAATACATAAAAAACAAAGCAAATCTTTTTTAGGGGGGTTGCGTTGGCTGGGAGGGGGGAGGGGAGGGTAAGGTCGGTAGGTGGTCGAAAAAATAAGAAAAAAATAGAGAATTGTAAATACAAAAAAAAAAGTAAAAAAAATTTGAAGGGTTTGGAGGAGGGGTAGGGTGGGTGTGTAGAAAAACAAAAACAAAAAAACAGGAAATTGAAAATATAAAAAAAAAAAAAAAAAAAAAAAAAAAAAAAAAAAAGTAGGGGAATTATCACGGGGGATTGGGGGTGGGGTGGTGGGTAGGTAGTGTAGAAAAATAAAATAAAATTGAAAATAATACCAAAAAAAAAAAGAAAAATTTGGGCAACTAAGTAAATTTCTAGATAAGTTGGATTGAGATCCTTTTGTTTGGGATTTTTACCTAGCTATACTATGATAAAAACCTATTTACTATCTTTATTTAGGTTCCTTATTAATTACTTTTTATACCTATATTTACTAGTTTTATACAATATCATTAAAAATGAGGAAATGAAACATACCTTAAATGTGGGTATCAGTTACAAAAATATCGTACATTTAAGATACCCAAAATCAACACCTATCCAAAATACCCTCCTCGTAAGAAACCCACCCCAAAAACCATCACCTCTCTTTGCAATTACCAAATCCCTTCACTGTAGGAAAAAAAAAATCCCCAAAATCATCACCTCTCTCTAGTTACCCACAATAAGAATCCCAATTGATACACATAATATTTCTAACCCAAAAATCTCACTTACTCACTCCTATTCCACTGTTATCCCCCCAAAAATGCATATTTTTTCATCTTCCAAAGATGTTGATATACGATTTCTCTCTTTAATCGTCCAAAATCTCTTTCTTATTTATACAATACAGAAGAAATTCAAAGATTTACTCTACAATCAATTTATGGGTAAGCTTCACTCTGCATTAAAGTTGGTTTTGTGTTGAATTTCATAATGAAACTCGAGAAAGATGAAGTTTCGGATTGTATTACGATTGTATGATAAATCTATCATATTTTTTTATTTTAAATTGTATTTGATACATCAGTACCTAAGACAATTCTGATACAATACTAATACTAATAAAATACAATATTGTATTATAATTTAAGTTTAGAGTTGGTTCTAGGTGGATATTTTTAAATTGAAACTTGAAAAAGATGAAGATCAAAATTGTATCACAATTTAGAATTGTATCACAATTGTAACACAATTTGTACCTAAACAATACATGATACAAGTATAATTCGATATTGTATCAGTTTAAGTTTAGAGTCGGTTTTAAGTTGTATCATAATTGTATCAGAATTGTGTAAGAATTCTTTCAGGATTGTAGAGCAGTTGTGAGATCGTGACGAATTTCAAAGTTTGTATCACAGATATATGATAATTATATATTAATTTATTAGTATTGTATCAGTTATTATTTGGATATTAATGTACCATCTACAAGTTATATACAATTGTGATACAAGTATGATACAATTACGTTTTATGTATTGATGTATCTGATACAATTAAAATATAATTACGATACATTTATCATACAATTACTGAATATTTCTACATTTTCAGTGTTGTCCGGTCTTCCAGCAAAAGAACGATGCAATTGATGATTTAATAATATAAAATTATCGACAATGGTGGGAAGAGAGAATATGGATATTCTGAGTGTAGATTAAGGAATTTTGTTGTAAAAAAAAGGAGAGAGGAGAGAAAAGGTGAAAAAAAAGAAAGGATATAATTGAATCCCTTAATTGAAGGCACTAATAATGGGCTGGGGGGCCTTTAAGAAGCAATCTACACAATCTGTAAGAAAAACCTAGATACTTATTAAAAACAACAAAACATAAAGAACATTGGTAAATAAGTTTCTAATATAATATAACTAGGTAAAAATCCCCTTTTGTTTTGGGTGAGTTTCATGAGTTGTATTTGAGTTGCTTAATGGATCATAATGAGCTATAAAAGATAATGTCTTAACTTGGATTCAGCCTAAATAAACTCATGAGTTAAAATATTTATAACCCAATATTAATTTCGAGACGAATTGGATAAATTTAGACTCAAATTGCTACTCCTAATTTGAAGTACTCTACCACATAAATCTAATATATCATTTACTTTACCTAAAATAATTTATTAAGAGATAGGATAGTACTGGGTTTTTCCTAGAAACCATCAAAAAATTGCTGTTATTCCACTAGTGGAATTTAAAAAAGGTACTGTGTATGCATATTTTATTCCTACTCTAAAATAGAGAGATTGTGTCCAAATATACCCTCGGCATTAATAAGATAGAAAATTGATCCAAGTATTATCATGAACGTAACACGTTAGTAGCATAGAGAAATTTCGAGAACTCACGAGAAGAGAAACTCAATTGCCACCTCTCCCAACAAAAAGAGATTCAATTCCAATAGCACCGTCTTTAATCTACAATCGGCGGGTTTTCAAGTAAAATCAAGAAACTTCTAGAGACTTTCCAAAGGAAACAATCAATCAACTATTTATACCCTTCTCACTTTTCTATCTCCTTCATATTCATATCACAAATTTTCTCGACAGTCTACAAATTAACAGCTTATTATTACTTGATTATTTTCTCGAATTCTTCGGTTTTGAGCTACAAAATGGCTGGAAAGGGTGAAGGACCGGCGATCGGAATTGATTTAGGGACGACGTACTCGTGTGTTGGTGTATGGCAGCATGATCGTGTTGAGATCATAGCGAATGATCAAGGCAACAGAACGACGCCGTCTTATGTTGCTTTTACTGATACGGAACGGTTGATCGGTGATGCTGCTAAGAATCAAGTCGCCATGAATCCTACTAACACTGTATTTGGTAAGCTCGCCTGTGCCTTCTCGTATTTTTGATTTATTATTATCTGCAATTGATATCTTGGATATAACATGAATGTTAATTTTCAGCAAAGATGTCAGTTTTAGTTGGCGTTTAGACATAAGAATTGTAGAATTTCCAAAATGGTGAAATTTTTTTAAAGTGAAAATAGTATTTAAAAGTTAGAATTGTGTTTGGACATTAATGTGAATGTTTTGGAAAACAGTTTTTTTTTGGAGATTCCCCTTCAAGTGAAAATAGGAAATTTACGACCAAACGCCTATTTCGAAAAAAATTGAAATTTTTTCGGAAAGAAGTGAAAAACTTTCGGGAAAATTTTTTGAAAAAAAAAAAGTGAAAAAATTCCTAAGGCTTTCGATGTGCCCTGAATTTTCACCAAAATACAATTGAAGAACTCTCAGTTTGTTACTGGAGTAAGTACTAAGTAATATACGTTAAGGTTTGAAATAATGAAGTAAGGAGTACTTTGTTTAGGAATTTCATACGCTACAAGCTAACGCAGTGGTGAATCTAATGTAATGAAGGTTTTCAACTGAATTTCACCAAATGTATAAGAAGGGCTCAGGTGTTCTAAGCTCCCGCAGTAGTATTATGTATATGAGCCGTGGCGGACCCGTAATTTTCGATGCGGAGTAAAAGTTTGTATGTAAAAAAAATTCGTACTAGATATGAACCTATAAATTTAAAAATACAATGGCTTCAATGTAAAAAGCCTTAAAGTCGAACCCATTAGATTTAAATTCTGGATCCGATGAGGGAACTTTTTTTATCCGTGTATATATAGAGAAAGTTGTTCATCCAGGTGTGATATTAGTATTTTCTTTTTTAAATCCGTTAGTACTTTTAGCTTTGTCACCGAGTTAATTTAGTGTTTAGCACTCTTTTACATATTCTGAACTACAGCAGACTATTAACAGTTTAATATCTGCACTTTTATGCTGAATTACGTCTTATTAAATTGCAGATGCCAAGCGGTTGATTGGTAGGAGATTTAGTGACCCTTCAGTGCAAAGCGACATGAAGCTGTGGCCTTTTAAGGTCATTCCTGGCTCTGCTGATAAGCCCATGATTGTTGTCAACTACAAAGGCGAAGAGAAGCAATTTTCTGCGGAAGAGATCTCCTCTATGGTCCTTGTTAAGATGAAGGAGATAGCAGAGGCCTTTCTTGGAACGACAATAAAGAATGCTGTTGTTACTGTGCCCGCTTACTTCAATGATTCACAACGTCAGGCTACTAAGGATGCTGGAACAATTTCTGGCCTCAACGTTATGCGTATTATTAACGAGCCAACTGCTGCCGCGATTGCTTATGGGCTTGACAAGAAAGCAGGCAGTTCGGGGGAGAAGAATGTGCTTATTTTTGACTTAGGTGGTGGTACATTTGATGTCTCACTTCTTACTATCGAAGAAGGGATTTTTGAAGTGAAGTCTACTGCTGGTGATACGCATCTTGGTGGGGAGGATTTTGATAATAGGATGGTGAATCATTTCGTTCAGGAATTCAAGAGGAAGCACAAAAAGGATATCAGTGGAAATCCTAGAGCTCTTAGGAGGCTAAGAACTGCTTGTGAAAGGGCTAAAAGAACACTCTCGTCGACGGCTCAGACTACTATTGAAATTGATTCTCTTTATGAGGGTATTGATTTCTATACGACAATTACTCGTGCTAGGTTTGAGGAGCTTAACATGGATCTTTTCAGGAAATGTATGGAGCCTGTTGAAAAGTGTTTGAGGGATGCCAAAATGGATAAGAGCGGAGTTCATGAAATTGTTCTTGTTGGCGGTTCTACTAGGATTCCAAAGGTGCAACAATTGTTGCAAGATTTCTTCAACGGGAAGGAACTTTGTAAGAGCATTAACCCCGACGAAGCTGTTGCGTATGGCGCTGCTGTTCAAGCTGCAATCTTGAGTGGTGAAGGAAATGAAAAAGTTCAGGACCTGTTGCTGTTGGATGTCACTCCGCTTTCTCTTGGTCTTGAGACTGCTGGAGGTGTTATGACTGTCTTGATTCCAAGAAACACCACTATTCCAACTAAGAAAGAGCAGGTGTTTTCTACCTATTCGGATAACCAACCAGGAGTGTTGATTCAGGTGTACGAGGGAGAGAGGGCGAGAACTCGAGACAATAATTTGTTGGGTAAATTTGAGCTCTCCGGTATACCTCCTGCTCCTAGGGGTGTACCTCAGATCACAGTTTGCTTTGATATTGACGCGAATGGTATATTGAACGTTTCTGCTGAGGATAAAACCACCGGACAGAAGAACAAGATCACAATTACCAATGACAAGGGTAGGTTATCGAAGGAAGAAATTGAGAAGATGGTGCAAGAAGCCGAGAAGTACAAGGCGGAGGATGAGGAACACAAGAAGAAGGTAGAGGCGAAGAACGCACTAGAGAACTATGCCTACAACATGAGGAACACTATTAAGGATGAGAAGATTGGTTCTAAGCTAAGCCCAGATGACAAGAAAAAGATTGAGGATGCTATTGATCAGGCGATCTCGTGGCTCGACAGTAACCAGCTGGCGGAGGCCGATGAATTTGAAGACAAGATGAAGGAGCTTGAGAGCATATGCAACCCCATTATTGCAAAGATGTACCAGGGTGCTGGTCCTGGTCCTGATATGGCTGGTGGTATGGATGAAGATGGTCCTTCTGCTGGTGCTAGCGGTGCAGGTCCCAAGATTGAGGAAGTTGATTAAAGTAGAGAACACTCGGTTTAAGTTGAAATCTAGTTGTAGTAGTCAATAAGAGATGTAGTTTTAGATGTCTTTAATTGTCTGTCTATATTTTGTTGCTGTATCTGTGAAAGTTTAGTCTTTTGTCCTGTCGTTTTGGGGTTGTGGTTACATGATCGTGTCCTGTACATTTGCCCCTGCTGATGCATGAGTAATGCGTTTTGCTTGAATGATTATTGAATTTTGTCAAATTTAGCAGATTTTTACCGTCTTTATTTTCTGTCCTACTAGTAAGGAGGCAATGATGAACTATATATGATCTCAACTTGTGGAACACAGAATATACTGAGATAATAATTGTGATCCAAAGTTTAAAGTCTTTAAACATTTATGCATTACCAATCTTGATACTGGGAACCTACAACTATTCAGACTATATAATTGTAATCTGTAGTTTTTAAACCGAAGATGCCAAATCCATTATCACAAT
This sequence comes from Nicotiana undulata, assembly GCA_005239495.1. Taxonomy (NCBI): domain Eukaryota; kingdom Viridiplantae; phylum Streptophyta; class Magnoliopsida; order Solanales; family Solanaceae; genus Nicotiana; species Nicotiana undulata. The sequence goes on along the minus strand of ML254613.1, from coordinate 45,182 downwards.
GTGAAGAATTTTCCACCGATATCTAGATACAGGAGAGTTCAACAGAAGTTGGTATGGCTTGAATGCATTCTAAGGCAGATTGAAGATAACATCCCAAATCTCCTACCTTGTTCAGATCAAATGACTTAGGCAGTGGCATTGATCTGTGAGATGTGGTAGAAAGAAAGTAATTTCTAGAGTTAATACCCTCTAACCCCACTAAACTATACAATATTTGTTAGTTTTCTACCTAAACTATCACCTGTCCCCGAGAACCTCCTAAACTATATCCTCCTTCATAATAAAACCCCCTCGTCGCTTATGTGGCATATTGTGTGAAGTAAATCGCCTAAGAGCGCGTGAAGGTTGACAATAACCATTAAAACGGGCTCACCCGACATCAACTAATAGCTAATTAGCCGCCCTTTTTTAAAACGTATATTTTCTCCTCTTATTCTTTATATTATACATTTCTTCTCCATTTCTTCATCTTAATCTATTTGAAATTCTCACTCTTGTTATTACGGAGTTTATTTCTTATCTTTCTCGTTTTATCCATCCTTCATTCTTACCCAAATTTATTTGAAAGAAGGAGCACAAAATCCCCAACAAAAAGGAAAAGGCATAAATCTTTTTTAACAAAACAAATTACTAATAACAAGACAAGAAGAGAGTTAGGACAACGAATTCAATATTTGAATACTTACTAATCTTCTCAGTTTCTATTCTTCTTCTTCTTTTCTATCTTTATTTTCTGACAAAAATCACAAATCTCAACAAACAATCACGAAACCCTAGATTTTATTCCGATTTCAAATAGCAGGAACAATAGATAGAGAAATCGAAGGTAGAAACGGTGATCAATGAAGAGAATCGCTACTTAGAGAAGGTGTCTCTCATCTCGGATGAGAGAATTTTTCCAATGAGAGCAAAGAGACCATACTTTGAGAGGAGTAAATGACGGACTGTGCAACAAAATCCCCTTTTTTATTAACGTAATTAAATATCCACATGGATTGCCACATGGCAGGTTTTAAAAATTAGGGGGTTTTGTTATGAAGGGGGATATAGTTCAGACTTCAGGGGGTTTTCAGGGGGTTTTCGAGGACAGACGATAGTTTAAGTAGGAAACAGACAAATATTATATAGTTTAGACATGTTTGAGGGTATTAACTCTAATTTCTAAGCTTCAATGAAGTTTGTATTTAATACTGGAAAAACAAAGATTATTGTACGTCGCTACAGTTCCAGTTAATCTTGATAAAAATTTGAACTTCTTCCTCTCAGGTTACAAAGATGTATCACATGAATATTAATGCAGTATGACACTGGTTTAATGCTAAAGGTGGGATACATGCAATGGTTAGTATGTAACAGAAACAGAACAACACAAGACCTGAGGAATTGAGATAAGAGACTGAAACACAAATATCATTTAGTGATAAAACAGTATGAAATTGTTAATGATACCAATAAAAGATCCAAGACTAGCAGGAACAAAATGGTTGTGGACATTGAGGGCATGCAAAAAATCAGCATCTTGTGTCCCATATTGGCTGAAGGGTGGAAAACAAAAGAATATTTCCTGAAGAATTAGAAGAAAATATAAATACCATTTTCATTGAGGTCAGTAAATAATGACTACTACCTAAGAGAGCTTCCACAGATTTCAAGCCATTGCTTCTGTCAGATCAACGTATGCATGTGTAGTCCAAGGAGAGGGGCGAAGGCACACTAGAACCTCGTGCTCTTCTGGTCCTACACGCTGCTTTGGCACAAGAATTTCAAGCATAGTCCCCGTCTCATCTCCATATGCTTCTAGTTTAGCGTCTTCTGGAATGCGAGTCCTAAGAGGGATTTCTCTGACAAATTCACCAGAAGGACAGTGCTCGGGAGCTGGATCTGCTAGCTTGAAAGTCCGGTTTTGCCTTTTTATGATAGGTAGACATCCCGTGCTGATACAAGATATCTTCACAATACCATGAGAGATAGTGTTTCTCCAAGTAACTTTGACACTTTTTAGATCGACAAAAGGCATGCTAACAAGTATCAAGAACGCCGTGTCATCTTCATAAATAGTTTTTGCAGCTGTAACTGGACCCGATACCATTTGCATTGCACCGGAAAATGCTCCTAGCCAGGGTGGGCTAACTGGATGTTGACTATTAGGCAAACAGCAATCGTCATTGTTTCCACAGGAAAATCCATTTTTCTTCCTCTTATTGCAGACAGACAAAATGTTTAATCCTTCTCCGTTTACATGGTTTGAAGATCGAGTAGATAGGTTCAGGCCGGAGCCATTTAATAATCTTTCTGGGCGGGGAATTGAGTTGCTCTTCAATGCAGGAGGATGCCGCTCAAGCTCAAATTCTGTATTTGGAAGGCACCTCCACGACTCAAAGTCACTGGCTTCAGAAGGAATGGAAAAGTTCATGTCTCGGCCAGTAAGCTCCATCCACTTCTTTTGCTCCTCTTTATCGAGACCAGTAAGATTGGGCGACCTAACAACTTCAATTCCGTGAAGGCACTGAGGGTTGGAAAGACCTCGGTAATGTTTCCTTTGCATTTTGTGAGATCTAACAAAACCTTTATCGGCAGTGAAAGGAAAGGGGCTCTCGCCCTGGCGCGAATGCCCGTTCATGTAACTCCTCAATTGCATCTTGCCAAGGGCGTTTTCAGGCCTGTCCTTGAAAACCCACATGTACATATTCTCCATATCATGCTGAACAAGGAAAACATCCTGCCTCAAATCCGATTTATCATACCGAGACGCCCCGTTACTCTCGCGAATAATCTTACCCTTCGACTTCTCATTCAGAGCTGGCTTAAAGTAAAAAGTGAAGAAAAACCAAGCGCCCCAAATACTATCAAGCCGCTTGGCGCACTTCTTCCCAATTCTCGTGACACTAATATTTGTCACAACCTCATAATGTTGGGGACCAAGGCCTACATCTAGCATATCACACGTATCATTCCACAACGGAGGAGGAGGACTAGGCTCGAGTGGGAGATTGATATCAGGCGGTTGTAGATGGTTAACAGTCCGGATCAACTCTCTCTCCATTTCATCATGAGAAGACGAACCGGAATCCATGGACAAAAGGGTGGATAAATGATTGCTTTCTATAGTTAAGGTTGTGAGGAGATCTTCACCCATTTTCCCCTTTGTTAGCATTTCCTATTATTCGAGGTGTGAAGTAAAGGCGTCTCTAGCCTTTAGCAACGGGTTCAACTGAACCTAATGCTTTCAGCTCGAACCAAGTATACATATGAAAAAGGATCTTGAAAATGTATATACATAATATCCGGTATCCACTTCCAACTAAGTGAGTCTAAATCCTGGATCCGCCTCTCTGGAACTATAATTCCACCACAACTAATACTCAAAAACATGACCATGACCACCTCATCAACATATCCATAAATAATCAAAATTCAATAACCTTGAATCAATTCATAAAAGAATCATTCTTTATGCATTTTAAAACACACCAAAATCAGGAAAATTACAACTTTATCAAACAATTCATTGTATACCCATTAAAGATTTGACCTTTGCAGGGAAAAAGCACCAATTCTTGATTCCAAACAACTCTTTGAATCTTTAAAACATCTGTAGAATTAAAAATAATAATAAGTAAAAAAGAATCCTAGAAAAGTATATAGATGATGCAACTATTTATATGAAAAAGTAAGATCCAAAAGGGAAATTATGTTGAAGAGTATATGTACCTGAGAGAATGGTGTGAATCTGCAGCAAAAGATATGGGAATTGGGAAGTAGGCGGTGACGTAAAAGGGTATTGAGAGCTTAAAGATAATTTGTTAAGGGTTGATGAGAACGACCTGCACTAGTTACAACCGTTTCAAGGGAGCAAACGCCGTCAAGATAACGGTGACGCTGTAGCAGATACACCATTTCAATTATTAACCTGTCAATTATTAAATTATTGAAGAATATAAATAGCCAGTCTTTTTTTTTTAAGTTATCTTTTTTCGAAATAACACAATTTTTTTTTTTTGTATTTTCCGAATTTTACAATTCTTATGTCGAAACGCCCACAATATTATATAATCCCTGACTATTTGAGCTAAATCTTCTAAAAAGTCGCCCTTTGGATGTTCTTCAGTTTCTCCTCTAGGGGTCGTTTGATAATTAAGATTATAATCAGGAAAATAATTTAATAATTTAGGTTTAAATTTATATAGCTAATATTCACAATTAAACACTTTATAAATTTAATTTTGGGATAACGCCCTAATCCCTGTTACCAAATGGCCCATAAATAATGAATAAGTAATTGTTATTTTTAAGAAACTACAATTTTACTTCTTTTTTTTTTTTTTTTTTTTTTTGAAAATTTCTCAAATTTTGTGGTTTTATATTTATTTTTTGTGAAATATCATTTAGAATGTAAGACTAAGGTATATTTGATTTTGCAAAGTCTTTTTCCACCTTTGAGATTAGTTGTTAAGAAAGAGGTATAATATCCTTAATAGTATTTTCCTTTTTTATTTTATTTTTTATAATAGTAGTAGTACGGTAAGAAAGAGATGTTCATTTGACTTTACTATCTTTGTTAATAAAAAACAATTTTTTTGTTCCATTTCCTATTCATGGAATGTAAGAATTAGTCAAGGACCGACAAAAAAATTGGTAGCTAAGCTGCAAAAATAATCCATAAATATGTTACTTTAACATCAAAGAAAATGACTCTTAACCCTGAAAATAATTGAGGTAAATTTTGTTGTTGTTATTGAAGTATTAAGAAAATGCGTAATCGCTTTTACATATATGATTTTCGAAATAACAATGAAAAGAGAAATAGAATATCTATATTATTGAAAAATATTATTGGATCGTGTCCATATATAATTGGTGCTAGATGATCCATAAGCCTATTAATAAGTTATCTTCCTAAACCTTACTTATAACCTATAAATATACTATTATGAGTGTATAAAAAAGGTTTTTTAGCGTTTTCGATGGAAAACAAACGACGGCTAGAGTTCGATTCATTTCTGTATCTTAGAAAGGAGTAATTAGGTCATGAAAATAGAGAGTCTATCCATCGCGTGCGTAAAGATCCAGTAATTTGAGTCGGGTTACTGTAGATGATCCGTTACATAGATAAATACTAGACAATACAACTTGGGGGGTGGGGGGTTTAAAATATGACGTACAGAGATGGAATTGAACTTATCAAGATAAGACGGAGACTTTAAATGAATATAGTCAAGAATTCAATGGACAGCCCAATGTGGAAAAAGCAAAGAAGCAAAGTGGAATGGTCCTCCAAACTTTATTGTGTTCCCATATGAATAAGTGGACTTTCCTATCTTTACACTTTTCTTTTATTAATAATTAAAGTTCTCTTCTCTCCTTTTCTTTTTTAAGGGGTGTTTGGCTAGGTTTATAAGCCAGTTAAATTGACTTATAAATATTTTTTAATTTATTTACGTGTTTATCATTCTGAACTTTTAGTAATAGTTAACCAATACTGTTATACATTTTTCTTTTGACAGAATCTGAATTTATATAATATATCCTCAAAGTGTTAGACAAAAAATCTTAATTAACATAATCTGAATTTGATAAGAGTTGTGAGTTGGGGTTGACCTTGGCGGGTGGTAGTTGGTTGTGCAATTGCGATTAAATTTTTATACTTATTTAATGAATTTTTTAATATAAATAAAATATTTAAGTAAAAGTAATTGAGTTCAACCGAACGTAAAAATCTCATTCGCAAGAATAAATGAATTTAATGCAGTGAGAGCTAAAGGATTTGAATTCACACTCCTTTAAGTGAAAACAGACGGCACCTTACATTTCTCCCACCCTTCGCTTAAAAAAGGTGTATGTTATGCTTATGCCTAAGGTAAAAACGTACTCACACGCGATATATACACATTAAATCAATAAATATATGAAATGTGTCTTTCATATTTACACGCATTTATCTCTTTTATTAGGGACATAAAATAATACAAGAAATTATGCATTTTTTAATAAAGCCAATCAAATGGTGCAAAAGATATGTGATAGTTTTTTTTTTCTTGAACGATAACAAACAAATATCTTACTATAATTTATATGGAATTTTTTGTTTAATTATTTTTGTTGAAAAGTTAAATCTAACGACTCTTGAGCTCGATCATGTCCATTATTGGCAGAGAGAAATGGGGCAAGCTTATCATCATGGTCAACTTTAAGTAAAACCTTAGTAACACCAAATTATGGCATCAAATGTTTGTTTAATTAATATGAAGTTTAAGTAATGAGATAATTAATGGCGTTTAGTTAAAAACTCCTTATCAGGCATATCTGGACACCACTTATCTGGTTCAGGCACTTTCCGTTTACGTATCATATAATTAAATTTGTCCACTTTTTCAGTGGATTATTTTATATGGTGTAACTGTAAAATTGTTGTCGTTTGACTAGAATGTCACAGGTTCGAGTCGTGAAAACAGTCTTTTACAGAAATACAAAGTACGGCTGCGTATAAGAGACCCTTATGAGCCGGTCATGTTCCAAATTTCGCACATAACGAAAGTTTAGTGCATCGGACTGCCTTTTATTTACTTTGTTGGAAAGGTGTCAGATTTTAGAGGCAGCTATTACTTCAAAAAGAAAAAGGTTGTATCATAATAAAAAAGAGAAAAAGAAGAAGGGAATCTTTTGAGTTGGAGATTTAGAATTGTTTAAAGGTGGGTTCTTTTATATCCACTCAATTACAGGAATAGTTAATATAATCTTTATAGTGAAAGCTTGAAAAGGATTTTGGTTACATGGCAAGAGCACATCAGGGCGGAGCCAGAATATCAAATGCGATTTCGGATAAATCTAGTAATTTTAGTATCAAATTTTGTATTTGTTTCAAAAAATTTATTGCATATATATACTTTATTAATGTGAAATCTAACTTAAAAGGATTAGAATCTTGAATTCCACAAGCTTGAAATTTCGACTCCGTCTATAAGAGTACAACACATTGAGTTAAAAATATTCTATGCAGAGGTGGAGCAAGGATTTCAAGTTTATGAGTTTTGAATGTTAGTATATTGTATTCAAAAATATATTCAAAAATAAAATATTCAATAAAAGCAGAAATTCAGAAGAACAAAATTATTCCGAGTCCACTGAATTCACAATGTTTCTTTAAGGAACATAATCTCCTCCTAGTACTCGAGGTTTAGGATTATTTCCTCTCAGGATTGAACAGATTACCCCCACTGCTGTAGCGGTACTTCAAACCCTAGTAACCACGAACGCAAAGAACAGTAGTAAATCACATTTAGTGCTTTCTTTTCTGTTAAAACAATGTAGAAAGAAGAAGGAAAAATAAGAGTTTTCGTAAGAAAAGTATGAGGGAATAGTCTGTTATTTATTGGGTTTAAATGAAGAGGTGCAACTCTTCATAAGGGAGGTGCAACTCTTCAGAAGGTTTGTCATGATCGTTCACATAAAACGGTCATTACGTAAATGGCTATTTACGCAAAATAAAAACGGGAATTCAAAACGCGGAGGAAAATTAATTTTCCGTTACGAAAAAGGCTAATTTGGATTATTACGTTAATCTTTAATATTAACAAATAAATTTGGTCCACAAAATTAATCAATCAACCAATTGACCAAAGCCGAGCGACGACGACGGCACAATGCTTGTCTTCTTCTCAACTCTTTAAGAACTAGAAGAAGTGCAATTGTATATATACCCATCAAAAGTCTTTTCCTCCTCCAATATGAGACAATGTCCCTTTGTCAAGGAGGAAAAATCAAAATTTCATTTTTCCCCTCCATATCCATTCACCCTCTTTTAAGCTCTAATTAGAAGCTTAAATCCAACACGAAATTCTAGTTGTTTTAAGCTATTGGGTTCTAAATTAATAATTTATATATATTTAATGACTTTTTTAAAAACACATACAAGGTTCAAACCACAATTACTGGATTCGATCGAACCTGCTCGGAACACTATAGTTCCTCCCTTGATACTATGAGTTGGGGTTCTTTTACTGATTAAAATACTGATATTTAAATGAAAAATTATTTAAAAAAAACTAAATTTATTATCGATCGAGTTTCGAACTACGTATCAACTAGTATTAATTGTGAGAGATTTCTTAATTATAGATAAAATAATACTAATAAGTGTGGCCTACACCAGCCCTAGATACAGCCTACTCCATTAATTTGTAAACATGTTTAGCTTATCATATTGATGCACTCACAGATCTCAACTTTTGCAAGGTTCCTTGAACCTTCTTTTAAAAGTTATTAATTCAAAGGCGGATAAGCAAATTTTCTTTTACATGTTATAATAATAGTACCCACTAAACTAGCTTTGTTTTTATGCTATAGAGACCTTTTCGGTAAATCTATAATGGAGTCTACTTGCTGAGAAGATTTATGAAAATTTATCGGGAAAGAAAAAAAATCTATGCATGATGTTCATTGATCTAGAGAAAGTATATAATAGAGTACTACAGAAGAAAAGAATACATATTAAATATATAAACGCGATAAAGAACACGTACGAAGGAGTTGTCACTAGCGTGAGAAAATAATAGTAGGAGATATAGAGGAGTTCTCCATAACCGTGAGTTAACACCAGGGTTCTACATTGAATCCTACTTATTACCCCAGTTATAAATTAGCTAACCAATAAAATACATGATAAGATCACATGTTGTATATACTATTTGCTGATGATATTATGTTAATTGACGAAATTGGCGAGAGTATCAACCGAAAGTTTGAACTATGGAGAAATGTCGTATAAAGTAAGGATTTTAAGATTAGTACAAGCAAGACTAACTGCATGCACTATAAGTTCAGTTAGCACGTTAGAAGAGAAGTTAAAGGTGAAACTAGCTAGATAGATATGCGCTACCAAAATGCAAACAATTTAAATATCTATGCTCCTTATCAAGAGAATGAAATGATATATGAAGATATTACTCTTAAGATTAAGATCAAATGGTTGAAATGGAGAAGTACAGGGGTGTTATGTGAGAAGGATGCCTACCATAATAAAATGTTAGTTCCATCGAATAGTTAAAAGATCGCTAGATCGGTTGTATTATATATATGGTAGTTAATATTGGACTACTAAAATTTAATTAACACGATCAAAAGATGAGTGTTGCAGAAATGTGAATGCTAATCAAGATAGATGTACGGTCACACAAGATTAGATAAGACTAAAAATGATCACGTTCGTCAGAAGGTACAAGTAGCACACATTGAGGATAAAGAGAGAATGTCACTTGGGGTGATTTGGTCATCTCCTGCATTAACCTAGAAATGCATGGTCCATAGGTGTGAAACTATGATGGGAGAAGGTGCTAGAAGTAAACGAGGTAGATCTAAAATCACATGGAAAGAAGTTTTTCGAAAGACCTGCAAATTCTTAGAATCAATACAAATTTAGCTAAATATAAGGTATAATGGAAGAGAAAAATCTATATTGGTGATACCTAGTAGTTGGGGTTAATAAATTCGTGACAAACTTCTTAAAGTGTATTGGACTTTAATTGATCAATTATGGATGGAACATAAATTTACTATTCCCTCCGTCTCATATTATCTTTCTTGGTTACTAAAAATTGTTGTTTCAAATTATTTGTCTTTTTAGAAGTTGAAGAAAAATTTGATTATAGTTTTTTTCTTTTTTACTCTTAGTAATAATTATCCTTAAATACTACAAACACCTTAATTGTGAATAATTTTGTTCAAATAATTGTGAAGAAAGATCAAATATTAAAAAATGAATAAAAGTAAAGTAGTTAAGATATCTTGCTAATTATTTTTGTTAAGGGACATATACAAAAGAATGATGACAGATAATATAAGACAGAAGGAGAATTTTGTATAGTAGCGAAAAAGCAAATATAATCTTCTAGGTTTCAGCAAGGGTACTTTTTAATAAACACCACACATCTAGGGTGTGTTTAGTATGAAGGAAATATTTTCGGAAAATATTTTTAATTTTTTTATATTTGGTTGGCTTAAATGTTTTGGAAAATATTTTCCTTATCAACTCATTTTCCTCTAATTGGAGGAAAATGTTTTCCTTACCGAGAGAAGGGAAACTATTTTCCAAAAATTCTTCTCAAGCTTCCCCGCCCTATTCCATATCCTCACCAACCCACCTCACACCCCCACACCCACCCGCCTAACCCCACCCCATGTCTTCTCTCCAAAAATAATTTTTTCTGTCACTACTCATCTTACTACCCCACCCACCCCACCCCGCAATATTTTTTTTCTTCTTTTTTTGTAATTTTAAATTTCTGTTTTTCGTTTTTTTACACCACCCACCCCCACCCCACCCACCTCATTGCCCCTGCCAGGAAAAAAAATATTCTTTTATATGTTTTCAGTTTTATTCGTCTTTCGGTTTCACTACTGAAAAATTGGCCTACTGCAACTGTTGGAAAACCGTTCCCATAGACCGTTTAACCTGCCATATATATTTGGGAACGGTTTATAGACCGTTCCATCAGCCCTCGTGGAAATAGGTCTGTGGGAACGGTTCTTGCAACGGTTTGCATCTCCGTGGTTATAGATGCATCTATCGCAACGGTTTTTCCTTACTCTGTTGGAATGATTATATTTTTCAATTGGAACGGTTTAAAACCGTTACTATAGTATGTATGGAACGGTTCTTAACCATTACCATATTATTTAATGCAACACTTTGTAAGCTATTGTTACAGTTATTTATGGATATAACAACGGTTCTTTTACCCTATTGCAACGGTTTTGTTTTTGTCTGGGACCAATTTATAGGTCATTATGGAACGATTTATGTGACCTATCGCAACGGTTTGCATTGTATCATGGAACGCCATTTTATGTCCTACTGCAACGGTTCTGGTAGGCTATTGTAACAGTTCAGTTGAAACAAAAATATAGACCCTATTATAAATAAATATTTATATATATAAAATAAATTATAATAACACTAAAATTTAAATAAATCCTAAAATGAACTTTTAATAATATACATTATCCATCAAGCAAATAATATACATAAAGCAAATGTTCTACCCCAAATGCATAAGTTTAATACATTTTAAGAGAGTAAATTTCAAAAAGATTGATAACAAAAGATTCCTATAGAACATTCATCTATGGCAATTCAGAATTCAATCTCAAGTAAGGTCTAGTTCTTCACTTTCATCATCTTCTTCGATTTCTTGATTTACTCCACCTACAAAAGAGGATACATAAAGTCATTACTCTTCAAGAGGATAAACTAAGCCATAGCTTGAAAGAAAAACAAGTACAACACCCCACCATCACTGAAAATATCATTACCAAGAGTTCTATCATGAAAACAACAACAACAAAATTGTTAGTCCTTTCAAAAGTAACCTTCGTCAATGCTGGAGCTATAGGAACAATCTTTAGATAGTGTCATGTGTCAATGACAACCATCTCAACTATGCAAAATATGTCTGGGGATCAAAATGTATTCATTCATTTTAAATCCAATGTATGTTGAGTGGCTAAGTAAATTAAATGTTGACCAATCGGCTTCTCCAAATAAAAATCCATGTTAAATTCAATGTTGATAAATGCTACCAGTTTTCACAATCAGATGAGCACTGTATCATGTTTCAGTTAATATTACCCGACACGAAAATGTAAAATAAGAGTACAGAAACACGCATCTACAATTAACAAGTTATATTAGTAATGCCACCAACAATCAGCAGCAGGGCGTGTAGGTGCCAAGCTTCAAAAAATACATATTCAAAAATCACGAAACCTATCGTCGACCAAAAAATCACACCAAACAGCAAGCAGGCAATGGGTTTTAAGGAAACTTAAAGCAACATTATGCTTGACAGGTAGCTGAAAGCTTCAGGAGAACTGTTTAATGCAAGTAAAACCACTACATAATTATTAGCAAAGGTCGACTTGGCTTGAGAAGTATATAAATGCCACATTCAAAAGTTTTGAAAATTATTGTATATCTATCTGGCGCAAATTTGGTTTCCAGTCACTTTGTAGTGGACCTAAATTGATGCACCAATTTCATTCTGTGTACCATAAGTTTTTAAACTGTGATAGTTCGACAGCCTTTACCGTGAAGGTAGATTAATGATTAAACATACTCATTATCTAATCATTTTTTATAAGATAAGTAAATATTATTAAGACAAGTACCAAGATGGTACTGCAAAATACAAATTGCAATAGTACCAGAGATCGCCATATAGCAGTTAAGCACACTCATCTCAATGAATCCAAAAAGTCTCATTATATGTTTGGCTCCTTCTCCAAACAGACCAACAAGGCAGTCAACAAGTCCATAAAGAGCATCACAACAAATAAACTTAATGGCAACAACCAACAAGCCAACAAGGCAGTCAACAACACAAAAGATATCACTATCAAGTGCCATACCACAAGGCACAAGCCATACATTTTGCAACTATTTCAAATTTTAGGTATTCTCTTTTCATTTCTTTCATTTACGTGACTAAGTGCCATAGTCAAAGTAAAAAAAACTATTTAGACTTTGCGAGAGAGAGAAGTGGTAGAAGAAGAAGTACAAGGAAAGAGGAGAAGAAGAAATAGAAAATGTATAATATTTAGTAAGCACTGACCTTGATTGTTATTACTGGAAGATGGTCGATTGTTTAGTTGAGCAGCAACTTGTTGTGCAGAGGAAGCTTATACGAACCTTAGCATGTCAGCATCAAGTCGTAATTCTGGGTTCAGACGCTGGAGTCGTGCGACGACATTCATTGTAATATGTTGTTCCATAGCATCCTTTTGTTCATTCAACTTATTCAAATATAACATATTCAAATAACCAAAATTAATATTCAAGGTAAGCAAAGTTAACTCTTATCCATATAATCCCCCCCAAACCCCCCCCCCCCCCACATGCAACATTGACACATAGAAGACCTAATTAAACAACTTAAGTTCATACAATCTACCAAAAGCCTATGTAGTAAGATATCACCAATTTTACAAAGATAGATCATGTAAAGAAGGACTTTTTAATGGAATTGATACATATACAACATAAACTGGCCAAAGTGGATGCCACTACTGGTATTGGGAATTCATTGGCATATTTCTCTCAAAATCAAGCTATCAAAAGAGACAAAACTAGAGCTAAAACATCTCATAGTCTTCCTTCTCCATATTTTCCAAGCTCATCAACTAGTCAAAGATCAGATAAAATATATCCAAAGGAGACTAGTCTTGATACTGATTATATAAAAGAGCAAGCTCAAGTTGCTGCAGCGTTGCTTCTCCAACACCATCAGCAAAATGGAACACTTACTCAGTTTGAACGCTCAGTTTCTCTAAGGGACCCTTTAACATCATCTATGAGGCAAAAGAGGATTCCTAGAAGTTCAAGTTCTCGTCCGAGTTTACTGTCTGGTTCTCTACCCCAGTACTTGGAGATTCCTAATCAGGTCTTTCTCTTTTATTGCCCTCAAATTAATTCTAAGAGCTATTTTGAGATTTCATTAAACAAGAGGATTAACATATTATAAATTTTTTTCACGAAGATATGAAGTAGCAACTTGCAATAGCTCTTTAGAGTCCTAAGGACTTGGCAAGTCTTATACGCCAGTAATAACAGAATATTCAAAAGTCCATTTTGTACATTACCTCATTCTCATTTGTAAAATCTTGTGATTGTTCAAAGTTATTCCTAAATTGTTTGTTGATTAATTTTGTTGTAATTTCCAACAAAGATGATTTAACTGTTACCTCTTCTTCAAGAACAAATTAATTAATATTACTAATTTAAAGAGTAAGAATCAACTCTTCATAATATTCTACAACATCAATCTCTTTGTATTATCATATTTTCCTTTGTTGTTAAAACCTTGTTCCAAACAAGAAGCACTTCAAATATTTTGTGGACACTATTACTTGGAAGGATCAAAAGGCAGAGGCAACTAACAGGGCATACTCGGGATCAAAGTTTTGTGAGATTGATTTTGGAATCAAATAGCCAATGAACTTGCAGAAAAAGGAAAGAGCAAGGAGCTCGGGACATACTTCAGCTTTCTGGTAACACCTAGTATTGGGGCTGCAGGACAGATCCGACGCTTCAGCAAACGATTTACCAGAGATGACTTACCAACATTTGGATACGCGACTACTCCAACTCGAACCTGTCAAAACATATAAAATATCTCACTTAGAAAAAATAACACAGAAGAAGCAGATATTAAGTCTGCTAGGCTAACACGGGAAGTAGCGCGTTAATTTTCTCATGTCATCAACTAGTGTACCAAATAAGAATCTTCTATTTTGGTACATAATTTCCAAGTGTTGTTCATCAGTACATTGGTACAAGAGTATGGCCATACAAATAATGCTTTTCCTAGAATTAGAGTGAGAATCTGCAAAATAAAATGCAAAATCAGAAAATCAAAAAACTTACCGCAATTTATCCCACAACTATCAGTTGCAATATCTTCCTCACCGATTGAATCTGCAAGCTATAGCTCAACTATTGAGAAATTGAAAAAGGAGGTCGTCGAGCTTAGTTGGAAAAAAAAACCTAAAAATTTGGGACTATTTGAAAATATGGAGCTTGGGTTAATAGAAGGAGGTGGCTGTTTGGGGTGGAGGAGAAGAAGTTTATAGGTTAAGAAAAAAGAAAATCAAATCTCGAAACTAGTCGAAGAGCTGGAATGATTTTGTTGAGGCGGGATGGTGGTTGCTGTCGACGGCCGTAGAAAGAGTGGTTGTTGACGGCCGTAGCTGTTACAGATACGGAGGTTCTACAGCTGAGGTTAACGGCGGGATGGTGGCAGAGTCGGCGGTTGATGGTTGCCTTCCATCATTGTTACAGACAGCGTTTTGGGTGAAAGCGATGAATGCGATGCTCTTTGTTTTTTGTTTTACTAATAATTAGGAAAAACTTATTATATTTCTAACCAGTCCACAAAAATATAATGGGCTGAAAATAGGGCTTCTGGCGCCACTTTTACCAAAATTCAGGGGTCCAAAATTTTAGGAGGGAAATAATAATTGTTCCCATTGCAATTTTTTATGGGTCCGTGGCAATAGATATATTTATTGGCACGGTTATTATAAGCGTTGCACAAAATAAACCCCTATGGGAACAGTTTCTAATTAATGGCAACGATTTTATAACCAAAGTGTGCTGGTATTACCTATGTAATATTGCAACGGTTAGAATCGTTCTGATAACCTATCTATAGGAACGGTTTCTGAACTGTTGCCAAAACATCCGTTGCAATAGGCCCATTTCTGGTAGTGTTTACAGGTTCGAAATTTTACAAGTTCCAAAGTTATAGTTCGGAGGTTTATGTGTTTCGAAGCTTATGGGTTTGAAATTATAAAGTTTATGCGTTCGAAATTTCGCAGTTTCGAAAGTTTTGTGGTTCAGAAGTTTATGAAATTTATGGGTTCGGAAGGTTGTTGGTTCGAAAGTTTATAGCTTCATCTTTATTGTATCAAAATTATTTATGAATACTCTTGAGAAAATAATTTTTTTAATTTGCTTACGAAACACCGAAAAATGAATAAAATTACTACTTATTTTCTTGTAAAATATTTTCTACGAAAAATATTTTTCGTTATACTAAACACACCCTTAGTTTAGAGTTTGGCGAAGAAACAACAAAGATGGAAATAAAAATCGTGGTCGTCTTTGAGATTGATTTTGATTTTTAGAAAAATATAGTATTTTCTCTGTTCCTTTAATTGATTCTTTGATTTTCTTTTTGTGGTGCATAATATTTGATTTTCTTAGATCAAGAAAGATTTAACTTTTTTTTTTCTTTCAAAGTTGCACTTGATTTAAGAGTCTAGGAATATTTGTTATATTTTTAATTAACAAAATAAAGTTAATATGGTCAATTTTATTGTTACTTAATGTTAAAAAGAGAATTCCTTCATATGTATGAAAACAACCAAAAAACTAATTAAAGTAGACCGGAAGAAGTATTAATTTCGTTGGTTTAGTATTCTGTTACTTTAATATCCAAACTGTTTTGGGTTTTATTTTTGAGTTAATATGCTAAAATCCACCTAAACTATCATGTTTTTGGTAATTTTCTGCTTAAACTATTCAGTGTCCTCAAAACCCCCTGAACTATGTTGCCCTTCATATTAAACCCTTCATTGCATTCTTAGAGGTGCGTCTAAACATGCTCCTAATTATCTAAAAACGTGTCATGTAGCACTACACATGGCTATTTAACTCAGCCTAAAACCCGCCTAAACTATCAGTTACCTATTTAAACTATTTGGTACCCCCCACCCCTAAACTATATTCCTCTATATATTTGAAATCTCATGTTGGAATTTTAAATGTGTGTTTGTATAACTATATTAACTTATGATTTGTAATAAAGTCTTTTACATAGTTTACTCATGATGTATTACCCGAATGATTGATTAATATTAGGAGATTTGACCCAAATAGTATCTAATATACTATGCTAATTTTAGATTTAATTGTGATTGTACTTTATGTTATTTAACTCCAATTGAATAAGTCCTTATTTATATCACTTTGTATCACAATAAAAATATAAATTAAAGCATATAACGTTGCATTTCTTAATAATCATCTTATATTCTATAAAAAAGATTACACAAAATAAAATTTCGCAAATAAAAATTAATTGGACAACAATTATATTCTCTAATTTCAAATTACATAAAGAAGGTTCAAGAGATTCAACTTTATTTTTTACAAGGTGTTGAATTTAATAAGAAGATTTAAATTAGTATTTTTTCAACAATATGTGTAAGACATGAAAGAAGACTAAAACAAAAAAGAGAATAAATCATTTAAGAGGAAACAAGAGAGGAACAAACTTTAGGAAACCCATATGAAAAACTTAAAAAAGAGAGGTTAAAAGACGAATAAGAAGGTAAAAAATAAAGAAGAAAAGTAATAAAAGAAGGAAGAATAGTGAAAAAATGAAAAAAAAGTGGATTTAACTGAAATAAGGAGAATATTTATTAAAAAAATAAATGTAAAAGATGGTAAGGTTAATTAGGCATTATTTGCTTTCATCTGAGCCGTTTTGATGGCTTTTTTTAGTTGCCACGCACTCCAAGCGAGTGTTTACACACATAATGACATGTTAGCAATGTGAAGATTTTAATATAAAGTACAATATAGTTCATGGAGATCTTTTTTGGGGGGGTCCATTTATAAGTAGCTCATTACAAAAATTGACATATTCATAAAATATTACTAATATTAACCAATTAGCTATTTGTAGCAAAAAAATGTCAAATATTTGCTTTTTTTTGAGTGGGTATTATTAGAATAGATTGGGTATATCTTAAGGAGATTGAATCTCAGTTTAGTGATGATTTGGTGAAGTTTTGAGGTTGATTGAATTGAAAAATCGAAGTAAAAACAGAACATGAAAAAAATGATATGTGTATCACACTATGTATCATTTGTATATCAAATATGTATCATATTTGTATCAACTGTGTATCACATGTATATCCATGTATACCTCTGTGTGTGATACATGTTTGATACATGTGTCATAGAAGAATTTTTTTAACTCGATTTAATTACGAATTTTTTGATACAGAACCAGTCCAAATCACCTCCCATCTTCCTCAATTTTTGTATTGACTTATCTATATGTATTCAATAAATTTCAACTATATCCATTGAAAAAAGTTTATTTTTTTTTTAGATTTTTGGAATATTGTATATTTATTTTGTATTTCATCACCTTATTTGCTATCTCATCCATGAAATCTCCTTTCCGTCTTGCATCTAACGTTGTTGCTAATCAAGCTTAAAAATATGGAAGGTGATTTTTGCATGTGAGTCTTTGAGAGAAAGAACCTTATTTGTTTGGTTTTTCAATTTTTATATGTGCTTGACTAGTTTTGATAAGTTTATGACTAATGGCTAAAAATTGGTAAGTTGAAACTTATTTGTGATATTTGCGTAAATTTTCTGTTTCGAAGACACCGAATAATTTAACTAGGAAACCGACAAAAAGTTGATAGGAAAGAAGCCCATCATGGTTCAATACGTTTATCATTAATCTCAAGTTCAAAACCCCATAGGTGATAACATTTATCATCAATGAGGATAAATACAACTGAATTAGCTTCATTATCTTGTAATTTTCTACTCCCCATTTCATTTTATATATGCGATAAGTAGCGTAAATCTTTTTTGTTGGCGCAGTTCATTCACTAAATAAATGAAGGAAAATATATATATACTAAAAATTAAAAACAAACAAATTAAGATTACTCTTCCAAGGAAGATGTTTAATTTACAAAATCTTAGAGGGCCGACAAAAGAAATTAAAATATAAGGAGGAAATTCAATGATCATGATTTTTAATTCAGAAAAAGTCCAAATATGCCCGTGAGCAATTTGAAATAGGACAAATATACCCGTCGTTAATAGTTTGGCCCAAATGTACCCAAACCGCTTTAGAAAATTGCTTTTCAGTTTTTTTTTTCTAGATTTTACAAAAATCATTGTTTTAGAAATTAATTTTTCAGCTTTTTTAAAGCAATTTTTTTTTGTTTTTAGTAAAAATAAATTCAGTTTTTTTTTCCAGTTTTTACAAAAACATTGCTTTAGAAAATTTCTTTTTAGATTTTATTTCTCTTTTTACAAAAACATTGTTTTAGAAAATATTTTTCAGTTCTTTTGTAAAACTGGAAAAAAAATATTTCCCTTTTTTTTCTTAAGTTTTTAGTAAAAAAAATCTTTTAGAAAAAAAATATTTGATTTTAATTAATTAAAAAAAGAAAAGAAAAAATACTATTTCCGTTAAAAAAAGGACAAATTTGTACAACTATTGGACGGTTTTGGCATATTTGGGCCAAACTATTAACGACGGACATATTTGTCCTAGTTCAAATAGTTCACGGGCATATTTGGACCTTTTCCGTTTTTAATTTAACTAACTAAATAACTAGCATTCATACAAGTAATCATCCTTAAAGAATTTTAACGATATAAACGATGAAATCATTGTGCATGCAAATCCACCGAGACAAAAGGTAGCAGCTACGTTTTCTTTGTTCAGAAAATCAACGGTGATCATTGCACGATTAGGCAAACGATTCAAATCCACCGTTAAACCAAATCCTGCTGCTGCACCCGTACCCACTATCATCGACATTATCTGCTTATAATCAAGAAAATATATTTAGTTTTATACGTACAAAAGAAGTAAATCCCTGTGATAAACCTTGTTGGAAAAAAGGCTATTGGGCCAACTACATATAAGGAAGGGGTAGAAATGACACCACGTAGTCATTCTAAAGGGCTGCTATTTAAGATTTAGCCAGTGCGTTCTGAATTTCAGTTAAATTTTCGGGAAAAAATATCTTGAATTGTTCTGAAGTTAAGATTTTTAGTTTACAATTTTAAGACAAAATAAGTACTGATTAATCTTTAAATAGCATCCTTGAGAACGGCTATATATGCACTTGCCCCCATAAGGAGTACTATCCAACAACTTAAACTAAAATAGCCAAATAAGGTATAATATATGCATAATTTTGTATTATATGTGTATAATCAGTGGTGGATGCAGAGTATATATAGTTACTAGGTTCCCGGGAACCCAGTAACTTTTGCGTAAACCCCTTATTTTTATTAGAAAATCCATTAAATATCTATAATTATATAAATGTGAACCCAATTATTCTTGTATATTAATTTGATATTGCAATAGGAACCCATAAACTTCTAATTCTGGATCCACGTATATAATCAATATATAATCTATATATATAACTAAATAATGAATATGACCGACTATTTGTATAAAGATACCAAACTCAAATGCGATTAAGTCAATAAGAACATCATTATGGGTGTTGAAAGACTACACAAAAGAAATTGGTGAATCAGCTAGGGTTGAGTATTATTATTTTTGTTCTTAAATTGTGGGTAATTAGACTGTGAAAATAAGGGTCGTCTGGTAAGTAATGAGATTTTCAACGACCAATAATTTAAGTCGTGTTGTTACAGACGGTTCGCTTCTGCTTTCGAGATTAAGGTGAAGTAGGGTCAGGAACGACTATAGTAAGTCACCAAAACTAAACATTTTATAAAATTATTACAAACATTAATTAATTCATACCCTGATAAAAATAAAAACTAATTACAACATATATTTTAATTGATTAATCTACACGTAAGATGGCATACCTTATCAGCATATACGTCAAAGTGAATGAGTTTATCACATAGGCAATCTCCAGTCTTCACTTGGATTATTGCAAATGCTGTTTGTAGAAGAGAATACACAAATCCAGCAGCAGCACAAGCAAGCATGTAACTGAAAACCCCATCATTTTAATTACAGCACCAAGTATATATATGAATAATGTTAAACTTTCAAATAGTATACATTGATAGTGTAAAGAATTAATTATTATGTCAGACTTGTTATAAAGAATTATATATATATCGAAAATGAGTTTTTCCAATTCAAAATTTTCAGAAAAACTTTTTTCCTCACTCAAAAACTGAAATATTATTTTAAGTGAAATGCATATCCAAACATAATTTCAAATTCCAGATATCATTTTTCAACTTAATTCTAAATACTATCTTCTTTCAAAAAATTATATATTTTTATATCCAAACGCCTACTAAGTACTCCCTAAAAAGCGCTGCTTTCCTTAAGCCAAGAGTCTTCCGTTTCCGAAATATTCTCTCCATCTTCACAAGGTAGGGATAAGGTTTGGATACAGATTACTTTTTTTAGACCCCGACAATGGCGAAGACAGAAAATTCAATAAGGCTGCTCAAATTTTGAACACCCTTTGCCGGTGGGTTATGCAAGGGTGTTCAAAGTCTATTTTTAATCAATAACAAGCAATATTTTATCTTATACGTAGTATAATTTTTCTGGTAAGGATGGTCAGACCACCCTTGGGCCCACATAGCTTTGCCCCTGTACCCCGTCACTCTGAAAATATACTACATATGTTGTTGTTACTCGCTGGAAACGTCTCCGACAGACTTTCCACCGGAAATCTCTTTGCGACGAGCCAATTTCCGACGGGACGTTTGTTGAAAAATGCAATAAACTCCTACTATATCTTTATAGGTAAAAATAAAAAAAACTTACCGATAAGCGTAGAAATCAGAAAAGCCAAATTTGACTTCAACATCTTTGTGAAATAAGGAAGAAACAGTCATATCAGAGGAGGCAGTGGTGAGGATGGTGATAGATGTTGCCAAGCAACAAAGTGAAAGAATTCTTAACAATAGATTCACAATTACTAAGCAACCCATTTTTCCTCTCTAATTAGTTTCAAGTTCAAGAAATTAATTATATGAAGCTATAGTTTGCTATAAACTTTAATTTCTCCAATTATATTTAAGGAATTATTCGCATCTTCATCATTGTCTTACTGTCAAAGGTTGACAATATACTTACCTACTTGTAAATTAATCTATCCATACCTACCATGCATGTACTGGCATGTCGGATTTCGACTACGAGCTTAATTGAATCTATGACTTTCAACACGGAATATAGATTAATTATATGTAAAAACTAACAAGAATTTTAACAAGTATTAGAGTTGAAGTAATAATTTTAATAGTATAATGAGTTTAATGCTAAAATTTTTAAAACCTGAACCATTAAATCCTGAATTCGGATATGTGGCTTGTGGGACATTGCATGGAATGGAACGTCTAATGTTTTTTTTTTTTTTTTTTTTTTTGGGGTTAATTCTCAGATATAGATTAAGAATGAGGGGCGAATTTAGTGTATAACTTATGGCATCATTTGAACCCATCACTTTGCCGATATGTGTGTGTTTTAATAAATGTTTTGAATAAATACAAATAAATAGATTTGTATCGAATAAGACGCGATAGAATTTGTAAGAATATTTATATTGTTAAAACATTAGCTTTATAAAATGGAGATTCTCGGAAAAGAAACGAAAAGGTTAGCAATATTGGATATTTCTGTTATTTGCAACGTAGCATATAATCTTCAAACTATTCTCTTTGGTTGTCAAGAATCAATTGACATTAGAAAATAAAAGAGACAGATAGATGAGAGAAGAGATGGGCGAGACGTGCTCAATTGACCAAATAATTAAGTTTATTACCACATAGTATTATTTTTTCGCAGATTGTAGTATAAGATGTGCCATTTAATTATTCAAAATGTAACTACAGGGAGACTTCATTATTAATATTTGAGCTTTAACATAAGTTCCCATAATAGCAAAGAATGAAAATTCGAAAAACTCCCACTTTTTTTTTTTGTTTGGAAAATTCCCATTGAAACCCACAACCGCTATTATTCGGATGTGTACTGGGTAACTTGCTCACCGTGTAATAACTCACAAATCACACAGGAGATGTAAACCATACTAGGCATGCCTAGTGCGACGAGTTCTGATTAAGGAGGCTGCCAGTGAGAGAAATTATCAGGTCTCCTATTTGGGAAATCAATCACCCAACCAACTCAGTCAAAAGTCCCGGTAATTGCGAGCCCAATCTATAGAAACATCTTAGCAGAGGTGAAGCTACATTTGTTAAAAGATGGTCAATTGACCACCCTTCACCGGAAAATTACATTGTATATATAGGTAAAATATTAGGTTTTATCGGAATATAACATATACTAAACACCCTTTGTCGAGAAATTATTTTTAATTCTTTCAAGTCTGAACACCCTTGAGGAATTTTTTGGCTTCACCACTACATCTCATATAGACACTTTGAAACCCTAGCATTGGTGTTGTTTGACCACAAATATAGATCGTGGTTCAACTAATTATATTTACACAAATAAGGGTTAATCTTGGTTAATACAATAACCTAAAGATGAAATTCTCGGTATTATAATAAATATCACGTGGATTTTTTTTAGGGTTATGATGGTGCATATTAATGACAATATTTCAGGACCCAAACATGAGTAATATAGCATTAAATAGTGATTAATAGCAACAAATGACGTTTATGTAAATAAAACGAATGAGTCACCCGAGAAAGGATGAAATCAGTGGATGTTCTTTCTGATAATGATGAATGATATATATCCCTTTTAATATTTGAGTTATTTTCGGATCTAGGGAAAAAATATGGACAAGAATCTTCGTGAAAAGGTTATTTTTGTATACTTGTAATAAGACCAGATTCTCTCTATACAGTTAGAATGTATTTTACAAGTGAATATTTCATGTCTCCTATCATTGTGCATCTTTCTATTTATAGGGAACATGTTCCTAGAAACCCAAATTGTACAAGTACAAAGAATATTCACTAGAATATTCTCTTTAATGTCTTATCTTGAAGCTAGCTGTTATAACTCTATCAAGGGTTCTCGACCTCAATCTCGATTCCTGACGACTTCTCGACCTCAGTGCTTGGTGACCCTTCGACCAAGACTTTTATTGTTCCTTAAACCACTTCGACAAGTGGCGGCTTGGGAATATTCGCTAATGTCATCCTGACTCAAGTTTTCTGGAGATAGATTTTGACCCATACAGTTAGTCCCTCTGCTCATCGAGGTCGTCCTCGCGGACGAGGTCCATGAGTGGACAGTGTCATTTGTGATACAATTTTATTGAGCTGGCTATATAGATCGTGGTTGTGGAGATACAACAATGTTTCTCTCTGAGGCCCTCACATTTTGAATTCTTTGGATGTCTCGGGAATTTCGTTGGAGCGGTTGGTCTAAGAGAAAGGGTGACATCATGAAGTCATGTGTCAAAATGATGTCATTTACCGACGTGTCGCATCGATTCAAGTGTGACCCTTGATTGGTTCTGCTGTTTCGATATTCGTGATAATCATGGCCTACTACTTCGACTCCAGTGCCCCCAAAGGGGACGATTTTTTGATTTTGAAACTTTTTCCAAACTCTTTTTTATTAAGCAAGAGCTTCTCCTTCATCTTCTTTGTAAAATCCTTGCAGATCCCTGTTGTTTTTGAAAGTCATTTCCTTTCGCTTTGCCATCTTTTTCCTACAACAATATCCTTGCAATCATCAGATATTCAAATGGAAGATCACTCTATTTCCATCTTTCTACCGTGGCTGATCGTACTCTATTCTAATTCCTCCTGTCGTCGCACCCGACTTTGCTTCCACGTCGGCCGTGGAGATTTTAGCTTCTCCTCTATACTCTCTCATCGACAAGGACAATGACCCTTTTCCTAGTGATGGAGATATCCAACCTTGAAAGAGGAGGTCTGTGGTTGCCGGTGATGGAGTTGCTCTGGTTGTTGGTGTGGTGGAAGGGGACTTTCTGCTGCACGATACGACAATAATTTTTTGTGGGAGATGATATCGAGGAGAGTCTCGAGGCTTCGAGGCTGGTGGAGGTCGATGCGGATGCACCCCTTTATTCTGAGGGAGTGGATACTGAAGGGGAAACTGCTGACGTTCTTGATCCTTCGTGGTCAGAGGAGGCTTCGACCTTTTGGGCAGCCGCTGATTCTTCTTTTCCTGCCGATGGAAGGGGAAAATGCATCGCTGAAGAGGGAGACGAGTCAGGTTCT
The DNA here is from genome assembly GCA_005239495.1 of Nicotiana undulata. Lineage (NCBI taxonomy): Eukaryota > Viridiplantae > Streptophyta > Magnoliopsida > Solanales > Solanaceae > Nicotiana > Nicotiana undulata. The sequence continues at coordinate 20,674 of ML254613.1, read as the reverse complement.
AATGTTGATTGACTTGAAGATGATGGAAGAGGGTCTTACTCAGATCGAGGTAAGGTTGGAGGGGTCCACTAGGAATATTATGATCCATATGGATCGCAACTTATTGGTTAACACCGAGAAGGTAGTCCCTGCCCTTGGTCTTCTTTGTTCCAAAGTTTAGGGTAAGAACCTTAAGGAAATAGATGGCGGTGCTTTATCTAGGAGCATTGCTGGCCTTAGTCTTAGGGTGAGTGTTCTTGCTTCAACCTTTTTCCCCATTTTTTAGGGAATCCTTTGTTCTTACATCTTTTTTTTTCTTTCCTTTTTATGATTGCAGACGGTGATTTTGGAGATTGAGAGCGCTCTGAAGGAGAAGAGGCGTAAAGAAATATTTGTGAAATTGAAGGATAAATACTTTGAGTATCGCGGAACGTATCGATATCTCCGAAGACGGTTTCGCGAGGGTGGTGACATATAGGCCCTGCGGGACTAGTTGAAGGAGAAAGACGATGAGTTGGTGCAGGCCATCGAGAAGTGTAGCATACCCGAGGGGACGTTAAGGCGTAGAAGACCAATGAAGTGGTCTTCAAGCTTAAGTGGTCAGGTTGCGAGGGAAGTTAAAAGAGTGCCGAATTTAGCTGGAGGCCTTCAATAGTGAGATTGCCGCAAAATAAGGAGCTTGAGATTCCAGAGTCCTCTCGTTAGGATGCTCGGAGGAAGATGGATATACTTGAGATGGAGAATAAGACTCGCCGAGACGAGCAGAAAAATGATCAATCAACAGCGAGAGCTAAGGAAGATCGGCTCGAGGAGAGGATCAGGGAGCTGGAGACAGATAACTCCATCCTTCATGATTGTGTGACCACTTTAGAGGTCGAGAAGGCTCAATTACTTGAACAACTGTCCTCTTCCCATACTCCCGATTTATCTAATGTACCTTGGGATTTACATGAAGAATGGATCCATGTCGAGTCTCAGTTAGATGTGTTTCAGGATCTGCATGTGGAGGGGTATGTTTATGTAGCCTCCCTTGGAGATGCTCGAGTTAAGGCTCGTGAAGCTCGAGTCGCTTGTGGATACAATCCCGCTACGCCTCAGGCTGATGAGGAGGATGGGGAAGGGGGTGTGGTCTGACTAGGGAAGGACGCTTGGTATGATACCGCTTGTCCTCTAGGTGAATGTGGCGATGTTGACGGGGGTCGAGATGGTGAGGTCGCAGAGGACCCTGATGGTGAGGGCCATCAGCTTTTTTCTTAGACTTCTTTTGTATTTTTTCTTCCTCTTTAAGAGCCCTTGTAATGAACTTTGCAGATTCTTGTATATGGGAACTTAAGTTGTTTTTGTTAACTTCTTCCATACCTGTTGCTTGCTTTTCTGCTCGTGTGATTTTCTTTTGCTGTTTGCTTGTTTACGACTTCTGCTCTTTATATTATCATTGTCATCTAGTTGGTCATAGCCTTGTTGACGGCTATTTTTGGGCCGTATCTGCATTTTGTTTTATATAAGTCGAGTGTGTCTCTTTATTTAGATTGGGCTAATAGGTAATGTTTGAACTTAGCTGATTTTGGTCTTTTGCCAAGTCGTGGCCGAGGGCCGATATGTGTTGTTTAAGAGTGGTCGAGCTTAACCGTTTATTAAATCAAGGCCGAGGGTCGATAGGTATTGTTCTAGCGTAGATGAACCTAACCTTTTATTAGATCGTAGCCGAGGGTCGATAGGTATTGTTCGAGCGTGTTCGAACTTAACCTTTTATTAAATCATGGCCGAGGGCCGATAGGTATTGTTCGAGCGTGGTCAAACTCAACCTTTTATTAGATCGTGGCCGAGGTCTAATAGGTGTTGTTCGAGCATGGTCAAACTCAACCTTTTATTAAATCGTGGTTGAGGGCCGACGAGTGTTGTTCGAGTGTGGTGGAACTCAACCTTTTATTAGATCGTGGCCAAGGGCCGATATATGTTGTTCGAGTGTGGTCGAACTTAACCTTTTATTAAATCTTGGTCGAGGGCCGATAGGTGTTGTTCGAGCGTGGTTGAACTTAAACTTAACACAAAAAGGTGTCCTGATACATGTAAGTTTCTTATTAGTTTGACATTGTTGCTTTCTTACATACTTGGATAGAATTACAGATTTTGGGTGTTGGCTGGCATTCCAATCCCAGTCCCAGTCTCAGTCTACCTAGTCCCTTCATTGTTTGACTTGGAGAGTATCGAGGAGACGAACAATGAAAGAGTAAAAACTGTCCCTCCCTCGAGTACTTCGAATCGAAGTGCTCCCTTTGCCGCCTCGTTAAAAACCTTCTTGAGAAAACCCAAAGGGGACAAAACTTAAGTGAGGGAAAAAAAGTACGACTTGGGGGACACTTTTTATCTTAGAAGTTGAAGTATTTGAGGTGGGTGATGGTAATTGCTTTCCTCCTATTGTATCTAATTGAAATAAATCCTTGTTTTCTTTGGTTGTGATTTTCTACGGACCGTCCCAGTTTTTTCCTAGCTTGCCTTCCCGTAGGTCTTTGTTAGCTTGAGTTTTGCCTTTTAGCACGTAGTCCCCCACTTTAAGCGATCGGGCCTATGCTTTCTTGTTGCAATAACGTTCTGCTTGCTAGTTTTGGGCGACCATTATTATGTACGCCATCTCTCCGCTCATCAATTTCATCGAGTTCCTGCCTTCTACTCTCATCATTACCCGTCCGCTTTTGTGGGAGTACCTTAGTATGGGTTCTCCGACTTTGACCGGTATTACTATCTCGGTCCCATAGACCAAAGAGTAGGGCGTCTCTCCTGTGCTTGTCTTCGGAGTTGTTGCGGTACGCCCATAATACTTCTGGCAGTATTTCCTTCCATTGGCGTCTTCTAGCCTTTTCTCCATGATGTTTAGTATGGATTTGTTGGAGGACTCTAATTGTCCGTTACCCGCTAGGTGATATTGGATTGAAAGTATCCTCTTGATATGCCATTTCTCGAAGAATTCAGTGGTTTTCTGTGATGACCTAAGGGGTCATTTTATGAATTTAGACTCCGTTCTATGCTTAATAGCCATAAAAACGTGCGCAGTCCGGCCGTGAAATCGGAAAGCTTTTATGTGAAAATATGAGAAATAGTAATTTCTAGGGTTAAAATTTGATTATAGTTGACTTTGGTCAACATTTTGAGTAAACGGACCCGGATCAGCGTTCCGACAATCCCGGGAGGTCCGCAGTAAAATATGGGTGTGATGACCCAAAAGGTCATCCCGTGTATTTTTAGCTAATTGTGTTCCGAGATCATGAAAACCTCCTTCTATCTCACCTCAATTTGCGTGCACAGACCGGGCGTGTAGGCGGGAAGCCTTTATGCGAAAAATTGAGGAAAATGATGATTTTGTTTTGAAATTTGAATAAAGTTGACTGTGGTCAATATTTTTGATAAACGCACCCGAACCCGTGATTTGACGGTCCCGGAGGGTCCGTAGGAAAATATGGGACTTGGGCGTATGCCCGGAATCGAATTCCGAGGTCCAAGTCCAAGAAATAAATTTTTAAAAGAAATTATTTTATGAAAATATAAGAGATTTTTGGAAGTGAATTTAAATGTGAAGTTTGTGGTACCATGCGCGTATCTTGGTTCCGGAGCCCGGTACAGGTTCGATATAATATTTATGTCACATATGTGAAGTTTGGTAAGAAACAGAAGTCATTTGACGTGATTCGGACCATAAATGCAAAGTTTGATGTTTTAGAAGTTTTTGGAAAAATTTCATTATTTTTGGTGTTTAATTCGATGTTTATGATGTTATGTTGGTGATTTGATTACACGAATAAGTCCATAAGATGTTTTTGAGGTTGTGTGCATATTTGGTTTGGAGCCCCGAGGGCTGGGGTGAGTTTCGGGTAGGTGTCGGGGTGTTTAAACTTAGCAAAAATCTGGTGTTTAAGCATTTTTTGTTGTCTGGTGTCATGCACTAAGCGATCGCATAAGGTCTTTTGAGATCGCGTAGTACAATTTTAGGAGGGGGGGGGGGTCTGTAGCACTATGCGATCACATAGCATAAGCTGCGACCACATAGAGAAATAGGAAGGCTGGGGGGTTGGGTAGGCTTACACTGCGCGATCGCATTTGCATAGTCGCGATCGCGGAGCTTTGGAGTCGGTCAACTATGCGATCAAATTTCCTCACTCGCGATCGCATAGGTCTAAATCTGCCCAGTTATTTTTTTTAGTCAAAAACAGAATACAATACGGGATTTCACCCCATTTTCATAACTTCTTCTTCTCCACACCATCTTAGACGATTTTTGGAAGGCAACTTCATCATAACTTTATACGTATGTAACCTTAGACTTTTTTCCTTCAATATTTATCAACACCCATTAGATTTCAAGGCCTAAAACATGAGATTAAGGGTAGAAAATTAGGAATTTGGGTAGAGTTAGGGCTTTATGATTAATTGGGAATTAGACCTCGTTTTGAGGTCGGATTTCAAAACAAATTACATATTCGGGCTCATGGATTATTAGGTGATCGGGTTTTGGTCTGAACCTAGTGTTTTGACCAAGCGGGTCCAGGGTCGATTTTTGGATTTTTGGGTAGAATGTTAGAAAGTCTATAATTAAGCATTGGAATTGAATTATTTAGCGTTTATTGATGTTATTGAGTCAATTATGTCTAGATACGATCGTTTCGGAGTCAGGTTCAAAAGGAAAAGCGGTGCTTGAGGCTTGATTTTGATTGTGGAAGTCGAGGTAAGTGTTTGGCCTAACCTTAGCTTGAGGGAATATGTGTTGAGTCTTGTTTGCTACGTGATTATACCATGTTCAATGTATAGGTGAGGTGACGAGTACCTATATGTTGTTGTCAAGCATGCCCGTGAGTCGGATATTATGAATTATGTGATTTTCATTGAGATTTATTGTGTTATAGATTAAACTTCAATTTGGTAGTTATCATTTATGGAAATTCTTGGTTGTGAATACTATTGAGTATTTGTTCGGTTGAGGAATATTTTGTTCAGTTATACACTTGAGTGAGATTGGTTGTAGCTGTGTCCCTTGCCGGGACGGTATTATTTTTGTTGTTGTTCCCTTGCCGGGATGTTGTGATTTATGATTTTTTATTGTTAAATTCCCTTGCCAAACTATTATTCCTGTTATTGTTTGAGTGAGGAAGAGTGTGTAGCATGAGGGGTCATTCCGTGCCATGTTATGATATTTTAGCACGAGGGGACATTATGTGCCATGTTTATGATATTTTAGCACGAGGGGACATTCCGTGCTATGTTTATGATATTTTAGCACGAGGGGATATTCCGTGCCACGTTATGATATTTTAGCACGAGGGGACATTCCGTGCCACGTTATGATATTATAGCACGAGGGGTCATGTCATGCCGTTTCTATTTACTTATTGTTAGGATGAGAGTAAAAGCACGAAGGGTGATGTCATGCACTTGCTTTTTTTGTGTTGTTGATTCCTGTTGCTATTTTGATATTTAACAGTATTCACGCCGCAACAAGGAGCAATAAGGGAGGACACTTATGTTTTACTGATTTTTCAAAGAAATCAAAGACTTGAAAACATACTATTTTTCATATTTTTGCACTACTTTTATTTAAAATTAAAGTTTGGAAATTTGGAAATTTCGTGAGAATTGGTTACAACTGAGACCTGGAAAAGGCGACTGAGTTATTTTAATGGTTGTTGTAGTCATTATTTATTTGTTTTATATTTCCTTCTCGCTTCATATATTATTTTCACAGGTTATATTGCTAATGCCCCGTCGTAGCCTCGTCACTACTTCGTCGAGGTTAGGCTCGGCACTTACTCATTACATGGGGTCGGTCGTACTGATACTACACTCTGCACTCTTTTGTGCAGATCTAGGTACCAGCCAGCAGTAGAGATTTTTAGAGAAGCTATCTAATTTACGGAGACGAGGTATATCTGCCGGCGTTTGCAGATCCCGAGAGTCTTCTCTTAGTTCGTAGAGACTGTTTTATATTTTTCTCAAAACAATTATATTATTTCTTTCAGTCCATTATTTGTAGTATTCTTTAGTAGTTCGTGAATTATGACACTAGACCCTGGGGTAGTCTTAGAGTTATTTATATAATTAGTTCAGGGTTCGATTTATTTAATTATTTATTATTTATCTTTGGAATTATTCCTTGAAAACCATTAAACTCAGTTTATTTTACTATGTTTAAATAAATATCAATGCAAAGTAGTTAATCAACTCTAACATTGGCTTGCCTAACGAGTGTGATGTTAGGCGCCATCACGATCCCTAAGGTTGAGAATTTGGGTCGTGACATTTTCTTTCTTGTAAACTGGATCCGTTGTTGTAACTGATCTCCTTGGGTAGGCAGAATCGGTAGATGATGTTTGTCACACCTCCTTTTTCAAACTGAAAGAGATGGTCGAATTATGGAGATTTTGTGATGGAGAGTTTTTTTTGTTTTTGTTCTGGGACGTGTATATGTCTATGGTAGTCCGTTCTCTTCTTTGTGTGGAAGAAGAAGATAGGTGTGGCTGGTTTTTGTGAAGGGAGGTCATTCTTTACTTTTGTGATTTTGGGTGAGCTCTAAAATTAAAAGGTAAGGTAGGGTTTGGCTATAATTAGGTTTAAATATGGGCGTAAGAATTGACATAAGCCATTAGATTTGGGGGGGGGGGGGGGTTGTGAAAAGCGCGGGTATATATGATTAGTAAAATGTGGGGGAAAGAAAAGCGAAAGACCTGTGGTGGGGGGGGGGGGGGGGGAGGAATAGATGGCTAATATTAAATCTTGTAGTTAAGTGGGTAATGGGTTAGGAAGAATGTGCCTTTGTCTTGCTGGGCTTAAATATGGTAGGAAGACTAAAACAATATAATGTACTTATAAAAATATAAAAATAACTCTTAATTAATTAAAATAAAACTAAATATAAAAATTGAAACTATTTTTATATTTTCTTTTAATTTTAAATACTAAAACAATCAAATTAAAATAATAAAATGGTAATAAAAATGGATTAAAAATCTATATTAACTCAAGTAAATATTAAAAATACTAAATCTAACTTAAAAATTGTGCGGGTAAAAAATTACGCGCTTACAACTGTCCCTCTTTGCTTGGAAACACGAAGTGTTTTTGAGCAAAGAAACAAGTAAGCGACGTAATTGACTTCTGATACGACACTTATTCAAATGAAACAAAGATGGACCAAAGATTGTGACAGAGCCCTGGTATCTGAGCTGCCTAGATATCCTTGGCTATAAAGGAATCATGCCACGTGTAGTTCAGAAGTGAAGGAAATGATGGAGTATGTGGAGAGGAAGAGAGAGTGGCTTAAATATGGTAGAAAGACTAAAATAATATAAAGTACTTATAAAAATATAAAAATAACTCTTAATTAATTAAAATAAAACTAAATATGAGAATTGAAACTATTTTTATATTTTCTTTTAATTTTTAAATACTAAAACAATCAAATTAAAATAATAAAGTGGTAATAAAAATGGATTAAAAATCTATATTAACTCAAGTAAATATTAAAAATACTAAATCTAACTTAAAAATTGTACGGGTAAAAACTTACGTGCTTACAACTGTCCCTCTTTGCTTGGAAACACGAAGTGTTTTTGAGAAAAGAAACAAGTAAACGACGTAATTGACTTCTGATACGACACTTATTCAAATGAAACAAAGATGGACCAAAGATTGTGACAGAGCCCTGGTATCTGAGCTGCCTAGATATCCGTGGATATAAAGGAATCATGCCACGTCTAGTTCAGAAGTGAAAGAAATGATGGAGTATGTGGAGAGGAAGAGAGAGTCGAGTGAGGTTCCGTCGAGGCTCCAGTCGGTGGTCATTTTATTACATCACAATCAAAATCTAAAAGAACTAAACAAGCTTATCAGTTGTGAGTTACAAGATTTCTATCTGTAAGTCTTTTGAAGCTTGATCTTTACTCTTGAATGGTTCTTCATGCAGACTTTTGATTTTAACCTTGATGCTTGCTAGCTACAGGTGGTGATTCATTCTTCCACGGCTTCTTCGGATCAAGACCGGACATGCAAAGCTCGTGACTTCAGTCATGTCTTGAGAAATCCACATCTTGTCTTCGCTTCTGCATTTTGGATTCAATTCTCTTTTTTTTTTAATTCTAGATTGAGACTTCTTTTTTTGGTCATCTACGACTATCGACTCGCATTCTTGAGGTGAGCTTCTGCTACTTCTAACTTGAATTGAATTCTGAAATGACTTGAACTTGAAATAAATTCCCTTATTCTCCACGTGGGCACTTGCTTACTTAAAAATTGAAATAAATTCCCTCGTTCTCCAGGTGGGCGCCTGATACTACAGCAAAACAAAAAAAAAACAAAAGAACCTTTTTCTGCCTTAGTTTGCACTAGGAATATTTGTGAGTTATTAGCAGAACTATAAATCACCTATGCTATTGATGAAGGACGCAATGATGAGACCAAAATTTAAGACTCGATTAGGATGTGCCTCTCGTGTGAGTAAAACCAAGAAAACTTTGACTTGCAAATGCGTTTGCTAAAAAAACGTGAATGTCCCAAACTAGGAAGTGCGTCTCCTAGGGGTGAAACCTTTAACCTAAAATTAGGAAGTGCGTCTCCTAAAGAAATAAAATCTGAAAAACCCAAACTAGGAAGTGTGTCTCCTAGATTTGAGATTGAAGTTGCGGAAAACTATAAACTAAGCTTGACTAAAGTAAAAACTGACCTTATTCTCTAGGGCGGACCCCTGGTTTCAAGAAAACTAAAGATTAACGACTTAAGAAAACTAATATACCCTATTTTCCAGGCGGGACCCCTGAACTTAAGGAAAACTAAAGATAAATAACATAAGGACTTTATTTTTTTTCTTTTTTATATATACTAGGAGAAGATTCATCAGACTAGGGTTCTTATCTTAGGAGAAGATTCATCAGACTAAGATTTTTATCCTAGGAGAAGATTCATCAGACTAAGATTTTTATCCTAGGAGAAGATTCATCAGACTAGGGTTCTTATCTTAGGAGAAAGATTCATCATACTAAAATTTCGATCCTAGGAGAAAATTCATCAGTCAGGTCCTTATTTTATTTTTGTTATCTTAGGAGAAAGATTCATCAGACTAAGATTTCTATCCTAGGAGAAAGATTCATCAGACTAGGTTTTCTTATCTTAGGAAAAAAATTCATCATACTAAGACTTCGATCATAGGAGAAAATTCATCATTTTATTTTTTATTTTTTGTCTTTTTTTTTAAAAAAAAAAATTCATCAAACTAGGTTTTCTATCTTAGGAGAAAAATTCATCAGACTAAGATTTCTATCTTAGGAGAAAAATTCATCAAACTAAGATTTTTATTTGGAGAAAATCCATCAGATTAGGACTTTTATCCTAGGAGGAAAAATGTGAAGGGAAATGACAACACTTTATGCACACTAGCAAGAAGATAAAGGCAAATATTTGAGAAACTTCCCTTAGTCAGATCTTCTCTTCTCGTCTTTTTTCTTTTTTTCTTTTTGCTTTTGGTTTTCAACCAAATTCCTTGCACTACTTTGTTCCTGTTTCAAACAAAGAAAATTTTGTCACTTTTGAAAGTGGTGGTCGGTTTGTAGCCTTGAGTCTTGAGCAACTTGTCTTTTGCTCAATCAGCTTGAGTCGGTCTCAAGAGACTTTTGTTCTGCACCAACTCTGATTGTTTCACACCCAGTACCATTTGTATTTGTTGTCCAATCAGCTTTATCCCAACCTTTTCTGATATCTTTAATGGCTTCTTGCTTTTTGAGCAATTTGTTTGTCAGAGAGAGTCGAAACTAGCTATGCACCATCTGCATGATGTGCACACTTCATAGTCCTTGTTCAGTACTACAGAGAGCCGCTGATTAACCTTGAGGTTATCTTTGCTTTCTTTAGCCAAGTACGTTGACAAGAGTCTTTTTTTTGGGGGGGGGGGGATCATTTTCATGAATCCTCAAAGCATGTTGACTTTAACAACTGAGTGAGCTGGCCAAATTTATTTTGTGAAATGAAAAGCTGTTAGCAAATTTTATAATCTTTTCTTGCTTGTTTTAACAAGGACTGACTCAGAGTGAAGGGACACAATGATGCAAAGAAACAATATTAACAAGAAATGCCCCTACCGGGAATGACATAAGGGAGTTTTTTACTCTTTTTTTTTCTTTTTATTTTGCGGTAACTAACTTAATGATTATTACATGCATTTTGGACTTAACGACCGATCTATCAAATTAATTCAATCTCCCATTTACCATTTTTATGACCTTTGAAGTCGGGCTTGTTCGTGCCAATCCTTTGCATCAACTTCACGACTCACTTTCGACTAGTGGTGCCCCGAGGGGTTTCCACCAACAAGTATCTCATTTATTTATCTATACTTACCATCGCCTTACAGTGTCCGTGAGGGTTTTCGCTTGTAAGACTCTCTCATTTTTCTTTTTCTTTCTTGATTTCTTGTGTGAGCAACTTGGTAGTGTTCTATGTCGTATGACAACCATTGCTCATTGCATGCTTCTCTTGGCATTTTTGAAGGAATATTAGTAGGTCTTTATTTGGAAGGTTCTTGGATAGGGTTGGAAATAAAGGACGACATAAAGGCTTAAAGTAGACTCAAAATGAGGGGTTGTAGACTTACAACTCTTGGAATCGACTCTTTCAAAAGTGAAATAAAATATTTGCCCTAGTTTCAAATACTGGGGATTGTTTTTTGGTTCTTTGTGTTCTTTTAATCTTATTTTGTTGGATCGAACCGTATAAGGCTGCCTATGTATCCCTTTTAAAGTAATCAGGTCAAATGCAGTTCAAACATCTGACCTAACTATTCTTTTTTCATCTATCTTTCTTTTTCTTTTTTTCGTTTCTTCTTCTTCCTTTTATTTTCAAAACAAGTTTCCCCAGCTTTTATTTTCTGAGGGCATGGACTTTGACTATTCTTTTATTCTCTTTTTGTTTTTTCACTTGAACTTTCTAAGAGTTTCCCCAGTTTGTACTCTGGGAGCATGGACTTTTCTTTTCATTTTTTTTTACTCTAGACTTGATTCCAAGAGAGGGGGTTAAATAAAATGACACCGGCTCAAAAGGGTAGAAAAGGGTATAAAGTGTTTGGATAGTAGAAAAAGGGCCTCCCAGCCTCGAGAAAGCCAATCATAGTTTCCTTTCGTGATCACAACATTGATGAGCATGTCTGTCTGTGTGGTGTGTCGGGGTCTAAAGACACTTTTCATCCATTAATGTCAAACTTTTGACCAAGCAGCAATTACTTAAACATCATTAAGCCCGATCTTCACAATAATTTGAAGGTGAATTTTACTCGACCTTAATTTCCAAAGTATTTGAACTCTTTATTCATCCTTAAAAGTGGCTTGTTCTCAGTTATCCAATTTAAGCTTAAATCAATTTTCTAAGATCTGGCCATAAATTCCTCATGCATGTCATATCACTAAAACTAGCGGAAAAAGAACTAAGCATGGAATGCCACAAAAGGACAAACTTTATTTTATTGAGTAAACAATAAGACAAAAAACCTAAAATCCCAGTTACAACCCTAAAATAACTCGGATAACGAAAATGGCAACCAAAGAGACAGACAAGATTCGCACAAACAGAATAGAGGGATAGAAGGGTTTGACTCAATAAAACAAATAAAATCTGGATCACAACCCTAAATAACTCAGATAATAGAAAAACTATCAAAACAAGCTACCAAGATTCCTTCCTAGTGAGGAGGGAATGACTTTTCAATTGCTAAGCTTGATTTTTAGCCACAAATTTGCTCATCAGAATCACCATCGCCTTCTTAAATTTCAGTCGGCAAGTTTCCAAGAGGATTCTCATACTCCATGTCACCATACATCATCCCCACAAAGTGTGCATCATCATGCTCATGTAAAGGATTTTGCACGATATTATAGCTGTCATTGTCTTGGATCACAATCATTTTTTTCTGGATCATCCTTTCTATTTCTCTTTTCAAATCCCGACAGCTTTTAACATTATACCCATGGGCATTATAATGGTATTCACACCTTTCAGAAGGATCAAAGCTTCTTGCACGTGGGTCCACATGATTTGGAGGAATAGGTGCAATCATATCATAATTCTTTAATTTCTCAAACAAGCTTGTATAAGACTCTCCTATTAGTGTAAAATTATCTTTCAACCTTTGTTCCCCTCTGTACCCCTGGCTTGGATGTGGGTTATAAGGCACTTGAAAGTTTTTTGGAGGCTGGTGGAGATTTCGCGGTGCTACTGCTCGCCTTCTGGGGTGTCTTGGTGGTTGGACAACATACCGAGGTGGAACAACAAAATATTGTGGGTTCTGAGGTGGATAGTAGTGCTCAGGGGAGTCATGAGAAACCTGATGAAGCTGCTCATACCTAGGACCTCTTCTCGGCCCTGATGCCATCATGATTTCTTTATCCTTCTCCTTCGTGTCACTAAAATTTCCTGATTCAATTTGGACAGCTTGAGTTGAAGCTTTGAGAGCTGCTTGACTTATAATTCTGCCTGTCTTAAGGCCATTCTCTACCATTTTTATTGCTTGCGAGAAGGATTTTCCAACTGCGAACATCATGTTTTGAAATAATCTGGCTCTTGAGCCTGAAGGAATGCAGTGATTAGCTCGTGGTCATCCATTGGTGGCGTAACTCTAACCGTTGCTCTCTCCATTTAATGGCATATTCTCTGAAACTTTTAGTTGGTTTCTTCTTCAGGTTTGAAAGCAAATTGCGTTCTGGGGAGATGTCGACATTGTATTGGAACTGTCTGACAAAGGCTCGGGCCATGTCATCCCAGACATACCAGTGAGATGTGTCTTGTCCATAAACCATTCGGAGGTTACTCCTGTAAGGCTTTCCCCAAAATAAGCTATTAGCAATTCTTCATTCTGCACCTCTTAGCTGATTGCAATACCTTTTCAGGTGGGCTATGGGGTCTCCATTTCCATCATACTTTTCAAATTTGGGGATCTTGAAACCAATTGGCAAACGAACATCAGGGAACATACATAGATCCTTGAAGGCAATATTCTTCTGACTTGCCAACCCTTGCATGTTTTTCAAGTGTTTTTCTAAGCTATTCACCCTTTGGATCATTTCTTCCTGTGCCATATTTTGGGCAGGCTTCTCAATCTTTGCAGGAAGAACAAATTGGTATGAGTGGTACTCAGGAGAGTGGTACTGTTCTTGTTGGGAAACAAATTGTGACTCATGAGTTTTCCTTCGTACCACTTTCGGTTGTGGATGGTGAAGATGAGTATAACAATAATGGTTGACTGATTGGTTGTCAATGGCACACTTTGGGGGCGCGCAACATAAGTTCTAGCTGTAGCCATACAGTTGGGATAAAGACTGAACCCAGATGGATAGGATTGATCAGACAATGAGACCAGAGCGATAGTAGCTGAGATGGGTGTGAACTCTTGGAAAACACGAGAAAAGAGTGGTCCTTGGCCATTGGCCTGTCACGACCCCAAAATACCTAGTCGTGATGGCGCCTATCATGAAATTAGGCAAGCCACACATTTCATTTGTTAAAAGTTATTTTTAGAAAAACTGATATATTTGCAGCAAGAGTCTCACATTTATAAAGCATATAAAGGTTTAATCATCATTGGAAACATAAGTAAAAGAAAACCCGAACCCAGATCTAGTGTCACCGAGTCATGAACTATTACATCAAATATCAAAATACAATGCCGATATAAAGTTGTCTGAAATAAGTAAATATGACAGGTAGCTAGACAAGGAGATAATCGAGGTTGCGATCGCCAACTGCTACCTCGATGTCTCCAAAGGAACTCTGACCGCCGCTCAGCTACTACTACTGGGTACCGATGTACTTGGATCTACACACAAGGTGCAGGGGGTAACGTGAGTACACTAACTCAGAAGTAACGAACCCAAACTATGGGCTGAAAGGTAGTGACGTACTAAATCTCATCAATTAAATAAGATAGTGTACAGAAAGTAGACATGTTCACGATTTATCATAGAATGAAAATAGAATATACCAGCTATGCTCAGTATCCCATGAAATTCAGTATACTTTACATGCCAAAATATGAACAATGTGGAAATGCACATAGTGCTCACAACTTTCACACAAAAGTCCTCTCAGTACTGTAAACGACTCTTAGGCCCAGGGAAAATCCATCCCGGAATATACATAAACACTGGTGACCGTAGTCACTCAGTACTGAGGAAAAGGCCAATCCATCCCCACGGAGAAGATCCATCTCCGGAATACAACACTCAGACAAGATCTATGTCCAGGGACGACCCATCCCTCACATATCATCAACTTCGGACAAGATCCATGTCCAGGGAAGATCCATCCCTCAAATATCAGTGCGCTCAACGAGGGTGTAAAGACTCCGGAGGGGCTCCTATTAGCCCAAGCGTTATAACAAGCCAACAAAGGCATAATCAAAGTATCACTGCGGTGTGCAGTTCGATCTCTTAACTGTCTTTCAATAATAGGCCTCGGCCTCGCTCGGTCATTACTCTCCAGTCTCGCTCATATAGGCTCACAGATGCATGAGCTAGCCCGAAACAATGATAAATGTACAAAATTAACAATTTCCGAACTTAGGCATGAAATGATATGCTATGACAGGACTGAGTATATGAAAACAAATAAACACATAAGGAGACAGCAATATACGACCACTCGGGTCTCAGCATTTTCAGCGTGAAGCCTTAGCATTGCACTTAGCAAGATTTCTAGCATGTTCACATTACCCACATTAACAGAAGTGCGGATGTCAGTCCGTAATAGCTACTAGATGGTACCATGGGATGAGCCAGGACACAAATCACTCGGTGCATGCCCGCACGCCCGTCACTTAGCATGTGCGTCACCTTAATATAGTCATATATCATATATATTTGGGGTTTCGAACCCTCAGAGCCAAGTTTGGAAATGTTACTTACCTCACACCGACTAAACTCCTAGCCCACAATGGCTTTGCCTCTAGACTCGGCGTTCGATTTCTCCACATATAGCCAAAAATCAGATTTATATCATTATTATATGCCAAGGAACGAAGCCCACTCGAAAATTATCAAAATTAACCAAAAATCCTGAAATTGGCCAAACCCGACCCCCGGGCCCACATCTCGGAATTCGATAAAAATCACATCACCAGAATCCTCATCCTCCCAGGAGTCTATACATACCAAGAACATCAAAATCGGACCTCAAATGACCCCTCAAATCCCCAATTAAAGGTCTCCAATTATAAGCCCTAATCTCCAAATTTTTGTCACTAATATCCATAATTTTCACCCCCAATCAGTCAAATAATACCATATAAATGAGTTTTAGGTCCAAAAGTCTTACCTCCACGAAGAACCCTCGAATTCCTTCTTCAAAACTCTCCCAAAAGCTTCAAACCCGTATACAAATGGTGGAAAAATGACCAAAATTTGCTAAGGGTTCTATTTATAGGTTCTGCCCAGCAATGACCGCATCGGCGGCCTATTTATCGCACCTGCGGTCCCGGGTGCGCACCTGCGAGATTTCATTAAAAGGCCAAAACCCGCACCTGCGACCCACCTACCGTACCTGCGATCCGCAGGTGCGGCCAATCTTCCGCATCTGCGGTCTTCCTCCCCCCTAGCCATTTCTGTACCTGCGCAAGGCACCTCGCACCTGTGGCTCCCCTTCTGCAGGTGTGACCAGACCAGCAGCAACTTTTGCTGCATTTTCCAAGTCTAGGGGCCCCAACCAAAGGTACCAACAACTCATAAATGATCATCCAGACTTAGTCGAACCCTCGGAACACCCAAAATAACATCAAAACACCAAATCAACCCATGATTCAAGCCTAAGGATCTTCAAACTTCCGAAAATCACCAATGATGCCGACACTAACCAAACCTCGTCAGAATGACCTGCAAATTTGCACACACACCCAAAATAACATCAAAACACCAAATCAACCCATGATTCAAGCCTAAGGATCTTCAAACTTCCGAAAATCACCAATGATGCCGACACTAACCAAACCTCGTCAGAATGACCTGCAAATTTGCACACACACCCAAAATAACACTACGAACGTGTTCCAACTTCCGTAATTCCATTCCGACCCCAATAGCTAATTTTCCATTGTCGACCAGAAATCGCCAAAAACTCAATTTCGCCATTTCAAGCCTAATTCTACTCCGGACATCCAAACCACATTCCGAACACACTCCCAAGTCCCAAATCACCTAACGAAGCTATTCGAGCCATAAAATCCGCATTCCGGTGCCGTTTACCTAATAGTCAACTCCCGATTGACTTTTCTAACCAAAAGGCTAACTTAAGAGACTAAGTGTCTCATTTCTCACCACGACCACTCTCGACCCGAACCAACCGACCCAACACAACATAAATAGGATAAGCAATACATGACAAAGTAGAAACAAGGAAAACAGGGCTAATTTCACGGAGCGACCGGCCGGGTCGTTACATGGCCCATGCTTGACACATATCAGTCATTTGCTGCTTTAGTACTCTATTTTCCTCAACCATAGTAAACTCTTCTTGAAACCTCTGACCCCGAGTCTCTTGACCAGTCGTAAAAGCTTCAATGTCAGTTGTCATTGACATTTTTCTCTTGGACCTTGTGAATTATGAATGTGTTGCAGCTTACCACAAACAAACCACCTCAAACATTCTTCACAATTCAAAACATAGGACACGTTAGAATGGACTTAGTCGGTCCTTATTAATATCATTCTTCTTCTTCTTCGTTTTTCACTTTTTTCAAAGTCATTCGATCGAACGATGTGGGTTGCCTAAGTATCACGTGGGAACATGAATCAGATCTTGCGTAGTTCGGAAAGATCGAGAATAAAGTAAATAACCCAACTCTTTTTTTTTTTGATTTTGAATTTGTTTTTTGTATTTTTTTAACTTCCGAAAGAAAGATTTAAAAAGAAGAAAGAAAGTATTTTTGGATTTAGATTCGCTTAATTTTTTTGTTGAGAAATTTTGAAAAGAAAGACTTCTAAAGAAGAAAGACAATTTTTTGAATTTCGCTTTTTTTTTTGGAATTTCGAAAGAAAAACTTTTAAAGAAGAAAGAAAATATTTTTGGATTTTTATAGTGAATTTATGAAAGAAATACTTCTAAAGAAAAAGAAAATATTTTTGAATCTTGAATTTTCTTTTCAATTTTCGAAAGAAGAATGAAAATATTTTTTCATTTTTCATTTTTCATTTTGAATTTTTTTTTCGAAATTTTAGAAAGAAAGACTTTTAAAGAAGAAAGAAAATATTTTTTTGGATTTTTTATTTTTGTTTCTGATTTTTTGGGGAAAAGACTTCTAATAAGGTAGAAAATATATTTTTGGATTTTGATTTGATTTTCTTTTCGAATGAAAAACTTTTAAAATAAAAGAAAATATTAATTTTTTATTTGGGATTTTCTAAAGAAAGACTTCTAAAGAAGGAATTAAAGGAATTATATTTTTTGGATTTTTGAAAATTGGGTGCTAAAACCGATGAGGTTTGCCTACGTATCTCACCTCCGGTGAGAATCAGACCCACATAGTTCTGTCAAATCGGGGGATATCTTAAAATCTTAGTCTATCTTTCAACACCTTTTGAGTGAAATCAGACATAGTTCGATTTTCAAACGTAGGAATTTGATGAGAACCAGGTGAATTTCACTCTCTTATTTTCTTTCTCTTGTTTTTTTTTCCAAATTTCTTTCCATATTCTAAAAGCCAGTCAACGTACAAACCGGATCAAACAAATGTACAAGTAGCACGTAAGATGCACCAGGATGGTCTTTTAATTTCGGGTACACCTGTCCTAGACGGACCCAACCTCTGTGTTGAGTCCCCTAAGTCAAATGCGCGTGATGCATACAAGCGCACCTACTAAGGATCTGGCATGCGGCCAGCTCGAGCCGAGGTGGGGGCAATGTACAAGGAGCACGAAAGCCTACCCGTCCTAGTTGTTGATCCAACCTCATTCTATTTTGTCACGACTCCTAATTTCCACCGTCAGGATCGTGATGGCGTCTAACGATGAACCCGCTAGACAAGCCAATGTATTTAATTATATTTAGTAAAACCTTTATTATTAAGCGAGAACAGGTAAAAACCGGCTTTTCGTAAATAAAATCTTAAAAGTAAGAATAGATAAAAAGGAAATACATAACTACATCCATAAACTTAGCAAATTCTCAAAAACTAGCCATCCCGGATCTTTGGAATCACAATGTCACGGGCTATCTATGATTAATACAGATAAAAGGTTTGAAATAAATAACACCACTGTTTTCTAAAGTACTAGAAACAAGAACAACGGAAAGTGGAAGGAGACGCCAAGGCCCGCGGACTACCTCAGAGTCACCTAGTGGGCTGAGGGAAGCCACCTAGCTCAATATCCACTGGGTCCTGTACAGGAATCTGCACAACAAAAATTGTGCAGGTGTAGTATCAGTACAACCGACTCCATGTACTGAGTAAGTGCCGAGCCTAACCTCGGCGAAGTAGTGAAGAGGCTAGGGCACGAAAAATAACATCACCTGTGCAATTAAATAATATATAGAAGAAATAACGATAGGAAGTAAACAGTAAAGTACAATTACGGGGAAATATGCTGGGGAAAAGGGGTAGCAATTACTGAAATAACGATACAAAGCAAGAGATTAAATATCAAAATAACAACAGGAATTAACAACACAGAATAAACAAGTACACGACATCACCCTTCGTGCTTTTCTCTCGTCCTCACAAAACAAGTGCACGACATCACTCTTCGTGCTTTTACTCTCATCCTCACAATGCAATAAATAAATACACGGCATCACCCTTCGTGCTTTTACTCTCATCCTCACAATAAATAAATAGAAATGGCACGACTTTAACCTTCGTGCTTTAAATATCATATCATGACATGGCATCACCCTTCGTGCTTTACACTCTTCCTCACCCAAAAAATATCAAGAACAACAGTTTGGCAAGGAAAATCAACAACATGAATCATAAATAACAACATCCTGGTGAGGGAACAACAACAGAATTAATAATACCATCCCGACATGGGACACAAATATAACCAATCTCGCTCAAGTGTATAACTCAACAAAATATTCCTCAACCGAACAATTAACCAACGGTATTCACAACCAAGAATTTTCATCAAATGAGTAACCACCAAAGTGAAATATAAATCATAACACAATGAAATAGCGATGAAAATTACATATATCATAAGAACCGACTCACGGGCATGCTTGACAACAACGTATTGGTACTCGTCATCTCACCTATACGTTGAACATGGAATAAACACGTAGAAATTAAGACTCAACACCTATTCCCTCAAGCTAAGGTTAGGCCAAACACTTACCTCGACTCCAATGATCCAAATCAAGCCTCTAGAACCGCTTTTCCTTTTGAAACCGACTCCAAATCAATAGTATCTAGACATAATCGACTTAATAACATCAATAATTGCTAAACAATTCAATTCCAATGCTTAATTATAGATTTCCCAACATTCTTCCCAAAAATCCAAAAATCGACCCCGGAACTGCTTGGTCCAAATACGAGGTTCGGACTAAAACCCGATCACCCATTCACCCAGGAGCCCGAATATATAATTTGTTTTGAAATCCGACCCCAAAACAAGGTCAAATTTTTAAATAATCAAAAAGCCCTAACTCTATCCTAATTCCTAATTTTCTACCTTTAATCCCATGATTTTAGGCCTAGAATCTAATGGGTGTTGATAAAAATAGAAGAAAACGAGTCAAAGATTACTTACCTAAGAGGTTATGGTGAAGAAGTTCTTCAAAAATCGCCCAAGAGGTATGGAGAAGAAGAAGTTTGTGAAAAATGGGCTTAATCCCGTAACTATTATGTTTTTGATAAAAAACAAAATGACTGGGCAGGTATTACTCTGTGCGCTCGCGACCAAAATGGTGCGTTCGCATAGTTGACACAGAATTACCCTCCGCGATCGCATACTTATGGGTTCGTTCGCATATCACTAATACTCCCCAACCCCCAACACTCTACGCGATCGCGACAACATGGGTGCGTTCTAATCGGAGGACATGTATGGTTAGGTTCCATTTGTATACTTGGTGGAATCTGGCATATCTTAACCAAACCCTTCGCATGGGCTCGACGCGCGTAGAGTAACAATCCTGTACTCCGCATTCACACCCTAGGCCATGCGTTCGCACAACACTAACCACCCCTCTTCCCCGCGTATGCACTGCGTTCGCATAGTACCCCGTGCGTTCGCATAGGGTAACCGTCCAGACACAAGAAAATAGACTTAGTGTCACGACGCAAAACCTGGTTCAGGTCGTGATGGCACCTAACGACGAGGTTAGGCAGCCAACATATAAATCCTTAGGAGATACTACCCCAGAACTCGATATTCTAGTTATTTACAATTTATAACAAATATAATGCAGAATATAACAGCGATATGAGGTAAGGCCGTAGATACAAGCTGAGCCACAACTAGGCCAAATATACAACCCCGAAACCCTATATAACTACAACAAGTGTGTGCCAGGACTAGTGTCATAGTGTCAATGGGCGGCTACATAGATACAGCAACTGAAATATATATATGCAAAAGTACAAGCCGCAGTCTGAAACAAAAGACTGAGTAAAATGAACCTAGAAGGCTCCGGAGGTGCTGTCAGGATGACGCCAGGAAGACAGCTCACCGTATGGAGCGAC
>ML254611.1:0-14283 GCA_005239495.1 Nicotiana undulata | reverse complement strand
TGCCGGGCATTTATTGAGTTATTAATTGATGTTTTCCCCTTGCCGGGTGATTTGAACTGTATATTTCCACTATGCTGTACTCCTTGCCATTATATCTGTCATTGTTTGGTGAGGAAGAGTGTAAAGCACGAAGGGTGATGCCGTGCCATGTTATTTTATTACATTGCATAGTGAGGAAGAGTGTAAAGCACGAAGGGTGATGTCGTGCCATAATTCACATTGATTATAAGCACGAAGGTTAATGATGTGCCATGATTTGTGTTGATTATAAGCACGAAGGTTAATGCCGTGCCATGCTTTATATTGCCTTACATTGTACATTGCATTGTGAGGAAGAGAGAAAAAGCACGAAGGGTGATGCCGTGCCATGATTTATACTATTTCACATTATACATTGCTTTGTGAGGAAGAGAGTAAAAGCATTAAGGGTGATGCCGTGCCATGATATTTGATTACATTGCATTGTGAGGAAGAGAGTAAAAGCACGAAGGGTGATGTCGTGCCATTATTTACATTTCTGGTACTTGTACTTGTTTCGTTAGCTATTGTGTTAAATGCCTCCCTTGTTTACTTCTATATGTCCATTTAACTGCCTCATTTCACTTGTTCCCATTAACTGTTCCCATATCCCATGCTTATCTGTCTATTCCTACGTTTGTCTGTGATATATCTTGTAGAAATGTACTGGTAGATTACCGTTGTCTAGTCTAGCCTCGTCACTACTTTGACCGAGGTTAGGCTCGGCACTTACTCAGTACATGGGGTCCGTTGTACTGATGCTACACCTGCACTTCTTTATGTTGTGCAGATCCCGCAGCCGGACCCTGTGGACATCGTTAGAGGGAGTATCCTTCAGTTCACCTCGGAGATTGCAAGGTAGACCCGCAGACGTTCGTGGGCCTTGACGTCTCCTCTATCCCTTTTTCTTCCTTCTTGTATTTTTCATTTATTTTCAAAGACACTTGTATATAGTTATTGTTCAGCCGTTGGTTGTAGTAATCTTTTAGTATGTTCGTGAGTTTGTGACTCCAGATTCGGGGGTTGTTACAACGTATTGTACTTGTTTAAATCATTTAGTCCTGTTTTTATCTATTTCCGTTGTTAAATTGTAAACTATTTTTTGTTAATTCTGTTAGTTCGGTGTTATTATGTTAGTTTAACTGCACACGTTGGTTCGTCTAGCGGGTTCAACGTTAGACGCAGTCACGGCCTGAAGGGTGGGATTTCGGTTCGTGACAGGGCCCTAGTTATTTTGTAAAGGGGACACATTAAAACAAGGCACAAGAACATTCTCTGCTTTATCTTAACATTCTCTATTTCTCTCTACTAGCTCATTTACTCACATTTATTGCTTTTTATTTACTGTTCTTCATAAATAGCTCAATATTGATTATACATAGCACACAACGAGGCCTATAAATCTGTTATAGCTTTACCGGCCATTTGACATCGGCTCCGAACCTCGGTCCCAAAGGCCCTCGAGGCTAGTATCGAGCCTTCGACTTAAGGCGCTCGAGTTTGCTTTTCTTCAGCTTTCTAACTATTTTCTCTCAATTATATCCTAACGCACCTTATATCAATTGCTTAATAATTGGTAGTAAGATAAATCACATATTTTTAGAACCACTTAATCAAATGTAATTGTAATTACCATTTTCCCGGTAAACAGTTTGGCGCTCACCGTGGGGCTAAAAATAATAGTAATTGTTTTAGTGGGGAGAGCGGGAGACTGCTGCACAAGAGAAAGGAGACGATAATCTCCAGATGATCTTCGAAATGCTCCAGGTGCAACACGTAGCGATTACTTAGCCCATCGATAAATTTCAGGCGTGTCAGCACCGACGACATAGCCCCGAATCCGGTCGGTACAGGAAAGGTTGGAAAATATAGAACTAACGACCTATCTTTCCGTCATAAGAATACTCGAAGACCTTGCCAGGAAAATAAAATCAAGACTCCTAGAAAGAAAGCCAGAACCACGGAGAGAAAGGTATCGACCCTACATCAAGAATCAGGGGAGCTTCGTAAAAACCAACGTGCCCCGAGCCAATCCAAAAACAGACCAAAGCAGGGTGGCGGACAAAGCTAGGTACGGTGTGAACACAGAACCGCCAAGGGTACCCAAACCGACCCAATACAACTCCAGGGACGATGTTTCAGATATCATATCGGCCATGAGTAAGATCAAAGACACCAGATGGAAAAAACCCATATGTCAGATTCCTCGCAGAAGGACCCTAACATGACGTGCGATTTCCACGATACTCATGGTCATCGAACCAAGTAATGCAGACACCTTCAGAGGAAAGCAATTCGGTTAATTAGCAAATGGTATCTGCAAGGATTCTCCAGCAGTAGAATAATGGATCTTCCCCAGGGAAGGGCAATAGCTCGAAAAAGTGGAGCAAGAGAGTCCCAGCACTCCGTGCACATGATCATTGAGGGGAGATACATACCTCAGAGGCCCGTGATTAAACAAGCGAAGATATCAACTACAGCGGCAGGATAGACTCGGAGCCACACATCTGGAGACACCCTTACATTCAACGACGGGGGATCCCGAGACCCCGCCTCACCCGCATAATGATGCGTTAGTAATTTACTTCCTCTTAAATAACATTCAAATTAAACGTGTCCTTTGTGGAACCAGGTAGATCGGCCAACATAATCAGGAAAGAAGTAGTAGAGCAACTCGGGGTGCTCGGCCGAGTAATACCTACCTCGCTAACTCTCAACGGATTCAACATGGCCGGCGAGACAACGAAAGGGGAGATCATTTTTGTTGTTTGATAGTTTGAATTGGTAAATGATATCTTTAAGGTATGGAATTACCTACTAATAGGATAGTTATTTTATTTGAACTGCATTTTTTATTAAATTTTCCTTTTTACTAACGAAGTTTTAGCTCTTGCAGTAATTATAGAAAAAATAATATCTTGATCGTCATGGACAATCCTAGAAATAAAGGATGGATGTGTTGTGATAGAGTTATTAAAGAATATTTGGATGGAGTAGAGGATTTTTTAAATCATGCCTTTTCTGAAAAACAACGTGGAGAAAAAATTACATGTCCTTGTACGGAGTGTGTGCTTATCCATCAAGTAAACTGGGCTACAACATATGATCATCTAGTTATTAATGGTATTATACCGTCATATGATACTTGGTTTTGTCATGGGGAGTCTATAAAAGGATCAGACAATACTGGAGAAAATAACCCCAGCCAGTCAACACTAAGGGGCGATGATATGCGAGGAATGATACATGATGCATTTGGAGGTGTTACACAATTCATGGATACTGACATTAGTGAAAGTGGTGGCATGGAACAAAACGTACAAGAGAATACTGCTCCTCCATCTGGAAATCCACCTCATCCATAAGTGGATAAGTTTGAACGGCTCATGAAGGAGGCAAATGAAGAACTGTATCCTGGATGTAAGAAGTTTAACAAACTGTCCTTTTTGCTGCATATGTATCGCATAAAATGCACGTTCAAATGGTCAAATGAATCTTTAATTCTTTGCTTGGACTATTGAAAGATGTGCTTCCCGAAGGAGAAAAATTGCCTCCTTCTTTCTATGAGACCAAAAAGATAGTTGAAGGCTTGGGCTTAAAGTATGAAAATATTCATGCTTGTCTTAACGATTGCATGCTTTTTAGGAAAGAGTTTTCTAATAAGAATGTGAATAAATGCAAAGTTTGTGGGGCTTCTAGATGGAAAAATGATGCTAGAAAAATTCCACCCAAGGTCCTAAGGTATTTTCCTTTAAAACCAAGGCTGCAGAGATTGTTTATGTCTTCAGAAACTTCTAAAGCAATGTGATGGCATCATGAAGAGCGCAACAAAGATGGAGTTCTACGGCATCCTGCAGATTCTGAAGCTTGGACAAATTTTGATAGTAAATATCCCAAATTTGTTGGAGATCCTCGCAAAGTGCGCTTAGGATTAGCTTCTGATGGGTTTAATCCATTTGGCACAATGCGAACTGTACATAGTACATGGCCAGTGATCTTAATGCCATATAATCTTCCACCATGGATGTGCATGAAACAAAAGTTCTACATTCTGTCCTTACTTATTCCTGGACCAAAAACACCTGGCAATAATATTTATGTCTTTTTGCAACCTTTAATAGAAGAGTTAAATGAATTGTGGGATATAGGGGTAGAAACATATGATGCCTCTACTAATGAGATATTTCAAATGCGAGCAGCTCTCATGTGTCTAGCATATGGTACTCTCTCTGGATGGTGCACTTATGGCCGATTTGCCTGCCCTTCTTGTAAGATAAATACTAAATCCAGAAGGCTCATACATGGCAGGAAATTTTGTTACATGGGGAATCAACGCTTCTTGAAGTCGGAACATAAATATCGAAATAATGCAAAATTGTTTGATGGGACTAAAGAAACAAGGCATGCACCTCGTTCGGTATCTGGGTCACTAGTGTTGAATCAAGTTAAAAATATAAAATTTACTCTCAGCCAGTCGAGTAAAGGGATAACTGGAGTGATGAAAAATACAGGGAAAAAGAGGAGTATTTTTTTCGATCTTCCTTATTGGAAGTCTAACTTGGTGTGTTATAATCTTGATGTGATGCACATAGAAAAGAATGTGTTTGATAACTTAATTTATACATTATTGGATCTTGGTAAAAAGTCTAAAGACAACTTAGAAGCTAGATTGGACTTGAAGGAGATGAAAATAAGACCAAGTTTATGACCTCAATATCGAACTAGTGGGAAAGCATATCTTCCTCCTACTTTTTTCACAATGTCTCAGAAGGAGAAGGAGTTATTTTATGAAGTACTACAAAATGCCAAGTTTCCAGATGGCTACGTGTCTAATATCTCACGTTGTATTCGGAAACGAAAGTTATCTGGGCTAAAAACTCATGATTGTCATGTTATAATGCAGGAATTTCTTCCTCTTGCCTTGCGGAGGTCAGTAGATAAAAGAGTTAGTTCCATTTTAATTTAACTATGCATATTCTTTCGTGTTCTGTGTAGCAAAGAACTAAAATTAGAAGAGTTAAAGTTACTTGAAGAAAAAATTCCAGAAACATTGTCTATTATGGAGAAACTTTTCCTCCCAGGATTCTTTACTATTATGATACACTTGGTTATTCACTTGGCAACTGAGGCTAAACATGCGAGGCCAGTACATTATCGATGGTTGTATCCATTTGAGAGGTATGAAAAATATCACTGAATCTTTATTATATATATTTAGTTATTAAACATTATAATATCAAACTAATACCATTATTTAATTCATAGGTATTTGGGTACTTTAAAATCATATGTTCGTAATCGTGCATGTCCAGAAGGTTCAATATCAGAAGCATACATAGAAAATGAGTGTATGGCATTTTTTTCACGATATTTGGAGGGTGGAGATTCAAGGATATTGTTCTAGAATATGCGGTGATGAGATTGAGCAAGAGACTAGTAAAGAAGAATGTCTTTTCCCAACTGTTGGGGAGTCGTATGGTGGAGTAGATGTATTTGAGTTTGATGAGAAACATGGTTGCAAGCACATCGGCATGTGCTTTTCAATTGCGACTCAGAAGTGGTTGAGAGTTATAAAAAATAAGAGTTATATCTATTATTTAATAGATGTATATCAATTATATGATAACAAAAATTATATATGCGAGTTACATGAATAGGGAACATATTGCTGAAATCAAGAGATCACATCGTAAGCGTCGTTTAACACAACATCAACTTGATCGTGCACATTTCGATACATTTCATGAGTGGTTCAAGGATCAAGTAAGTAGTAGGACTAAGTCATTGGTTACGTTAAATTATTGTCATTATAAAGATTCCATATTTATAGTTGTATCTTTTATTTGGTTAGGTAAGGGAGTTGGAAGCCACATCTAACATCTTAAAGGATGTTAAAGTCCTTGCACAAGGGCCACGTTATATTGCAAATAGATTCAATGAATTTGATGTAAATAGCAGGTATCGATTCCGAACGAAACAAAGTGAAGAGTTCAAGGTGACACAAAATAGTGGTATTATGGTAGTTTCAAAGACTAAAAGTTATGCGAGTACAAGTGACAATGCTCCAAAGTCTGCAAATATCACATATTATGGAAGATTGAATGATATTATGGAGTTAAACTACTACGAAGAATTTAAAGTTGTCTTATTTAAGTGTGATTGGGTTGATGTAACCAAAGGTAGAGGAGTTAAGGAAGATGACTTGGGTTTCACACTTGCGAATTTCTCACGCCTAACAAACTCTGGCGATCGAGAACGTCATGAGCCATTTATTTTTGCAGAACAAGCTCAACAAGTAATATTTGTTCAAGATCTTCAAGATCATGAATGGTTTGTCCCAAGGTTAATTAAACCTCGAGATACTTTTAATATGGGAGAGGAAAATAGTGTGCATTTTGAGTCATCGATGCAGAGTGATGTCACTGACTTGGCTCTCTTAGAAAATGCTTGTGCTTTAGAAGATGAGTATAATGATTGGGTAAGAAGTGGTGTCGATGGGATAGTAATTGATACAAACTTACATTCTCAAGCCTCTCTAAATGATGGTGAAGCTAATGATGAGGGAGGAAATGACATAGAAAATGAATATGATTTTGAATAATATAGTTGGAACTTATAGAATATTTTTCTTGCAAGTATTATTTACGAACTTCTAAGGGTTTGTTATTTTGTTATTTAAGAAATTTGAATACTTGACATTCGAGTCAATTTTTTGTGGCTTATTGTATCCATTTAAATGTGATATGTTAAGGTGGTATTATCACTGGATAATTAGTTATCCTGTTGCATCAATAACGCTTATCTCTACAACAATCTTTGTCGCAAGGCTTTGTGTGCACGAGTCGTTAATTTTTTTTACATCTTGAGATTAGGATGATGCTTCCTCCTATTTTGCACGTGACCTACTGATCTGTTGGAGTTATCTGGTACTATTATAACTTAATGCAACTAGATAAGTTTTTTTATTTCGGAGAAGGAACAATGTGAACTAGAGGTCGCAACCGGGTGGTAATTGAACAAGATGACGATGAAGATGTGCGACCTTATATTGAGCATTTGATGGATGGTCAAAATTATTTTGCTACCCAACCTTATATTGAGCAGCTGATGAATAATCAGAATCCTTTTGAACACCAGGAACATGATGATCAATCTAATGAGCTGAGCAGTTCTGCTGGTGGCACCAAAGTTCAACAAAATGATGATGAATCAGGTAATACTTGTAACGCCTCGACCGGTCGTTTTGAGCTCTAGCACATCGTTCAGTGGTTTGAGGCCACGAGAAGCTTCATTTCAGGTATTGTGACTTGTACGCATGGTCATAATTGAAATTCGGGAAGTTCGGGTGGATTTGGAAAGAAAGATTCTCATTTCAGAAGCCTTAAGTTGGAAGAATCAACTAAGATTGGAATTTTGAGTAAACTACCTCCGATTCAGGATTCGAAGGTTCCAACAGGTTCGTATGATGATTTCAGACTTGGTAGTATATTCGGATCGGGATTCGGATAACCCGGGAGTGTTTCAATGCATATTATGAAAGATAGCATTTTAGAAAAATTTCATAAATTTGGGTTGGAAGGCGTTTCAGTGTTATAAATGTCCGTTTGGGATTCCTAGCCTGGGAATAGCTCTGTATGGTGATTTTGGAGTTGGTAGCGTGATCGGAAATGAATTCGGATGTCCGTAGGTCATTTTGAAGTCATTTGGCTAAAGATAGAAATTTGAAGGTTTTTAGAAGTTTGACCGAGAGTTTGACTTTTTGATATTGGGGTCGGATTCCAATTTCGAAAGTTGGAGCAGGTCCGTAATGTCAAATATGAATTGTGTGCAAAATTTGGGTTCAATCGGACGTGATTTGGTAGGTTTCGGCATCAGATGTAGAAGTTTGAAATTTCAAAGTTCATAAAGCTTGAATTGGAGTGAGATTCATGATTTCGACGTTGTTTGATGTGATTTCAGACCTCGAGCAAGTTCGTATTTTGGGACATGTTGGTATAATTGGTTAACATTCCGAGGGCCTCGGGTGGATTTCGGAAGGTTAACGGAATGAATTTCGGACCAAAGAGTTGCTGAAATTTTCTGCAGAAAGCTGTTTTGACAGCAACTAGTGCAATCGCGGAGCTAAATTTGGAAGCTTATATCTCGAAATCTATAAGGAATCTGGAAATTTGCAAAATGGAAAAGTTGTAGCTCTTGCGTTCTAATTTTCAGAAAGTTAAAATGTTCATGATTTGGACATTTTATCTGAAAGTTATGATCAATTGAAGATGGCTGGTGGAGCAGTTGCGATAGAATTCTCTGATACATGGAGCCGAATTTAGGAGCTCATATCTCGGAATATATAAAGAGATATATGGTGTAAAACCTATAAAATGAAATATCTTCGAGTCAAGTTTCTAAATTCTCAAACCGTTTGTCATTTGGGTATTTCTACAAGGAGATATGGGCGTTTTAACAGAAGGTGTACAGCATGAAAAAATTGTAATAGGATGTACAACCTGCACAACGCAAGGTACAACTCGATGAAGCCTGGGCAGATGGTTTTAAACACGAGTTTTGGCCCATTTCTTTCATTTCTTTCATTTGGCTTGGACGATTTTGGAGATCTCAAGGAGGGATTTTCACCAAGCAACACTAGGTAAGTCATTCCTACCTATTTCAAGTTAAATACTTGGATTATATATATATATATTAACATGGAATTTCATTGAAAATTAGTGAAAACTTGAGATTTTGGTAGAAAACCTAGAATTGGTAGTTTTGAATTTTGACCATCAATTCGAGCATGAAAATTAGAGTAAATTATATATTTGAGTTAGTAAGGNNNNTATATATATATATATATATATATATATATATCAACATTGAAATTCATTGATAATTAGTGAAAACTTGAGATTTTGGTAGAAAACCTAGAATTGGTAGTTTTAAATTTTGACCATGAATTCGAGCATGAAAATTAGAGTAAATTATATATTTGAGTTAGTAAGGTCATGGGTAGAGTTTATCTTCGAGAAATTTTGGAATCCGTGCTTTTGGGCCGGGGGCATTTTGGTCAATTTTTCGAGCGGAGTTGGGAATTTCTGTAATTTGAATTGTTACAAGTATTAGAGTGAATTTTCATTGGTTTGCCCGTTATTTGGATATTTTGGGGCATTGTGCATCAATTGAAGTCGTCGGAAGGGCTTGGAGGCTGTTTATGAATCTTCGGAGCGAGGTAAGTCTCCTTTCTAACCTTGTGAGGGGGAATTGTCCCCATAGGTAAACTAATTGAATACGTGCTATTATTTGCGGGAAATACGTACGCACAAGGTGACGGGAGTCCGTGCGTAGCTACTAATATGCTATGTCCGGGTAGTCTAGGACCCACAAGCATGCTTTACTTGTTGTACTTGTGACCTTTCCAATAAAATATCATGTGATGCTGTCAATTAATAATTAAATCTGTAAGAAGGATAAAGTTTACTTTTCTTAATCATCTAGAAGGAGAATTGATTCCACCTTGGATAATTGTGTTCCGGATAAGTCTATAATATTTGAAACCCTATCAAATTTGGCAAGTAAGTTTCCAGAAAAAAGCTTTAAATACTGATTTCATGTTCAATTTAAAGAGAATTCTATCACTTTTTGAATAGCTAATTTTCCTGATAAAATGTAGTTTATTTATGTGAATATTGTATCTATGGGTGCCTGAGTCGCATGTATGATTCACGAGCGGGGAAGATAGATGCATCTATGGTTCGAGCCGTTCGACCCTCGGCAATGCACATTTTATTATTGTTGGCCCGCGCCATTTGACCCTCGGCATTGTTTGCGCATTACATTTGATGCGTATTTCTTGTGATCTTTTTAACTGCTTACCGGGATGGAATTCATGAATCTGCAACTAAAATGACGAGGAGTTTTAAAGTTGAAAATAAATGAGGAGAAGTAGTTGTTATTTCCTATCATTACTTGTTAAATGTTCTGTGATATTCATGCTTAGTGCCTCCCTTTACTTTTATTAAATTGACTTCTAGCAAGTGTTTAATTCGACCTCTCGTCACCACCTCTCTGAGGTTAGGCATGATACTTACTGAGTACACGTTATTTTCGTACTCATGCTACACTTTCTATGCATTTTTATTGCACAGGTACTTTCATAGCAATGTGGCTGACTTGTAGACTTAGACGAGTTGCACCATCCAGAGACGACCCACAGCCGACATAGTCTCCCTCATATTGTATTTATTTTCATTTTAAATTCCTTGTCCAATTTGTATTTCGGACAAGCTTTGTAGTATTTGTGACATTCTTAGAATTTGCTCATGCACTTGTGACACCGGGTTCTGGGATGTGTTTGGGATGTATTTTATTAAAATGGAACAATATGCCATTGTAGTTACTTAACATGTTTTATTAAGTTATTATGCAATAAAGTGAAAAATAACGATTTCAGAAATGCTAAAACAAGAAATTTTACTTAACCATTAAATGATTGGCTTGCATGACAGTGGTGTCCGGCGCCATCACGACCTTGGGGATTTTGGGTCGTGACAACTTGGTATCAGAGCATTAGGTTCCCTTAGGTTTCACGAGTCATGAGCAAGTCTAGTAGAGTCTTGCGGATTGGTATGGAGACATCTGTACTTATCTTCGAGAGGCTACATGGCTGTTAGGAGTACTTCCCTTCTTGATTCCTCATCGTGTGATTTGATTCCTTTAAGGCTTATGCCTATGTTTCTTCCTACTCAATCTTATGCGTCACGAAGTGCTTTTGAGGAATTTAAATGGTTCTACGGATAGGGTGCGTGATATTTTCCATGCGTAATTGGTTGGGGCTGTTGTTGTTACCCCGTAGAAGGATAATATGTTGTTTCAGCTCAGTAGTTGTGTTTCGAGAGACTTGAGGCTATGATTAGGTAGTGATGATGCTTACGATTGGTTATCGCGAGATGTGGGTGTGATGGTAGGATGCTTCCCCATATGTAGGGGCAAAAGAAAATGACTTGAAGGGAGGTCTTCTCAGAGCGTGATTTTGAGATTTCAGCATTTTAGTTCCGGCGGAGGAAAGGCAATTGAACTATAACTGGCCAGGTTTTGGATTGATAAAGTAGTAAGACTTGGTGTTATCAAGCGAGGTGGAGTTTTCATCTATGATGTGGTATCGTTGTTTTGATCGAATAGAATGTGTTAGGTTCGTCGGTGCTATGGTTTCTTCGGTTGCATTGGATCAGAGTATTGTGAAGTATTATTGAAGAAGCGGCTGTTAGAAGTCATGGTGTGCGGTGGTTCAGTATTGAATAAGTATTTCTAATGAATGAAGCTCGAGAAAGATGATCATCAGAGAGTTTGAAGTTGTGGTGATCTACTGGTTAAAGTGCTACAGGGAGTGATATTGAATTGAGGCAATAATTGGGAAGCATACGAGGAAGGAAGATATGTGAGAAGTGCTAGGCGGTGGTTCCATTTCGTAGAGGCCAGGTGTAAGGAAAGGAAGTCAAGTAGTTGCTTGCAGGAATGAGTTGAGCTAAAGTGGGAGAGAGGCATCATAGTGGTGAACCGGAAGATATTGTAGCGCATTTAGTAGATTTCCATGAGGAGCGGACATGCTGGTAAAGTTGGTGAATGAGAACATGCTTTGGATGGGGTATTGATGTTATAGAGAGTGTGCAGTACAACGTCATTGGAAGGTGTCGGTTGGTGATTTCCACAGGTGGGTTATCTCCAGTGAGCAGGTTAGCGGTCGTGTGGTTGGCAAGTTTCTGCAAGGAATTCTAGTGGCTATTCGGTAGGAGGCCGAATATGTGAGTGATGTTAGAGAATTTGAGTATTCAGGAAGTGCTAATAGGAGAATTTAGAAGAATTTGACGAGTTGGTTGAGCAAGGTCATATCAGCAATGAAGAAAGAATTTTGGTGGGTTCCAGAGTGGTGCAAGGAGTAGCTTCAGGCTAAGCGGGAGAGTCCCACCTCCTGCAATTGGGCTGCAGGATTATCTTCTCATGGGGGTTGCGCATTGTCGGCATATTGGCAAGTTATTACAGCTAAGGAATAAAGTGATAATTGAGCATGGGATTTGACAAATATGTGCAAAAGTTGGTCTTATTGGACCAGGGTTAGGTTTTGTGAGATTCAGAATTTATGCTTAAGGCGTAGGCAAATTCTAAGGGTAGTGACTCAGTCACATGCTTCATTGACAAGGTGTGCATGTGCTAGAAGAGCCTTGGAGTTGATTGTATTCGGGGCCAGTCAGAGTGGGTGACTCTTGATAGCAGTCCTAATGAATTCAAAGGCTAAGAATGCGGTGTTTAAGGGTTTTAGGCAGCAGTATGATTAAGAATCGAGCTTTTGCAGCGTAATTTCTGAGAAAGGGAAAATGGTTGGGGCGTTCTATGTTATTTTCAGCGTGCAGGATAGTACCGGAGGAAGGAGAGAAAATGAACTCTAGATTTGGAGAAAGAGTATCAGGAGGGGTATATTAGTTGGAGTTGTGAATGCGCACAAGGAGGGTATGAGACGGTTTATGGGATTGAGACAACGTGGTCTCAGGAGTCAAGGCTACTCGGGATGAGTGAGGATTGAGTTTTTTATGAGTTGAATGGGGTTATTATTATTTCTAAGGCAATTAAGGATAATTAAAAAGAAGATAGATGGATTAGCCATGGTTGAAATGGCACATGTACGGCAATCATCAATTTTGTCAGTGTGATTAAATTATGCAGGTTGTTTGTGCCGGTGTGTGCGAGGCTTGTCGGCCGCCGTAATAGATCATAATTGGAAGCATTCAAGTATTATGGCTTGTGAGGTGTAGGAGGATCCCGGAATAATCATGGGGGTATAGATTATTTCCTGAGGATTTGCCTGTTCTGTGATTTTGAGAAGTCACTCGTGTGTTGTTATGGTTCTCTTGAATTGAGGTAAGAAAAAGGTTTCTATATGATGGAGTGTTCCCCCTATTAGTGGTTCAGGAGTTATGATGGAATTCTTGCGCCATCTCATATTGGCATGTTAGGTGTAGTAAGCAGTATGGAATTGGAAGTAAGGATCGAGGTTGCGGGTAGGTGTTGACAAGGATGTCATGAGCTCGGATGAGAAAGAAAAAGGGATTTGAATGTTTAGAGTAAGCAGGTGTTGAATTCAGCGTCACCTTAGATCGATGTTTGGTGAAAGAGGCTTTGCACCCTAGTTATGGGTTCTTGAATTGTGTTACAACGTTAGTGTGGACGGTGGTGGATGTGCAAACTTGCTGCCTTGTGTGGAAGGTCGTGGAAGCGTGACCGCGGGAAGATTGCATAAGTTTGACTTGAAGTCACCTGATGGATTGAAAAATTAGACCGAGTTTGAGGAGGTGCAATGTTGCTTATTGGAGAATGTATGCTAAGAAGGCGTTCAATTCACCTTTGTTGTGAGTTGTGGGGTGTTGTCCTGACTATGATGGTGGTTCTTGAGTGTTGTGAGAAGAAATGGGTTATTATGGATCCAGGAAAAGATATCAGCCTAGTTCAGTGCGAGCGGAATCAACTTGAGAGTTATGAATGGATTCAATGTGGTTGTGGGGCTCTAAGTGAATCAGGTGTGTTTATTTCAGTATAGCGCTTCTTAAGGAGGGGTGTTGGAATATCAGATGTTGTTCCATCTTCGTCAAATTCATGTAATATTATGATTGTGCCATATAAGTTGTGAAACGGCTTGATAATCCCTATGTATTGAGCCCTCGTGTAGTGATGATGTTATGTGAGCAGGAGATCTCTTGAGGTTCGGAGTGTGTATATATATATATATATATATATATCGCACCTCAATTGTGTTTAAGTTTGGTAGCATATGGCTCTATCAGTCTCCCTAGGATGGTATTATGCACTTAGCATGCTTGTGACCGATATTCAATAATTTGTAATAGTGAGCAATTCAGCTCGGTGTGTATCCCCTTATGTGAATTTTATGATTGGATCGGGTTGCGCGCCGCAACAGTGTGGTGTTGAGTACGGTTCCCTATAATTATTTTTCTTGGGTTTTACTTCTTATTTTCTGAGGAAAGTTCATATTAGTTGTGTGAGTCGAGTAGTCCCTTCCTGAGTCATTTCCTTACGTATCATGTCTGAGTGTTGGCCTATTGGCACATTGTTGCATCTTGTGAGACTGATGGTCATGTCTGGGAGTGATTTGTTGACTGAGCAGTTCATACTCGGTGAGACGAGATTTATTGATCAGGGATCGGTGAAATAAGGTTATGTGGAGTATATTACAGGACAATTACCATTATTTGGTTCGTAATGAGATGATAA